>JACFYI010003498.1:595878-612188 GCA_014898755.1 Handroanthus guayacan | reverse complement strand
CGCTTCACCTAAATCTGAATTATTTTTTGTCGCACCCATTCATAAACATTACGACTTCTGAAAGTTGAATGTTTGAATTTTGAAATGTAACGCTCCGGATTTCAGGGCTCTTCGCCCCAAGATCCGTAGTGCTACTCGCAGACGGATAATCATTTCGTAAACCAAACAGAAACTAACAAAATGCATCCATACTAAATCCCAACAGAAAAATACCATTACAGGCCATTAAAATTCTAAAATACAATCTCATGACCTAATATTCCAAATTTACAAATTGAGATCTCCAGAGTTCATTACAAAAATCCAATTTACAAGCTAAACGTATCCATGGCTCAAACGGGAACTCAACTAAACCAAAATATCCCATCCGGATATTCCCACTATTACAAGCTGACAATCTATACATTCT
The DNA here is from genome assembly GCA_014898755.1 of Handroanthus guayacan. Taxonomy (NCBI): domain Eukaryota; kingdom Viridiplantae; phylum Streptophyta; class Magnoliopsida; order Lamiales; family Bignoniaceae; genus Handroanthus; species Handroanthus guayacan. The sequence goes on along the minus strand of JACFYI010003498.1, from coordinate 611,779 downwards.
TAACAAATCTTAAATCAAAATAGTACATGCTTATATACATCAATTTCAAAATGAACGCCAAGTGCTAACACATGTTTCAGTCACTAAATCCACGGTCTATTCCAAGCTTCATTCGATCATCATTGGTCTAGGAACCTACATGATATTATGAAATCATGAGTCCACTGACCCAGTAAAACTTATGGCAAAAATTTAGGAACAGAAGAGTATGAACGGTAATCAAATCAGAACAGAAACATACGAACGGTAATCAAAATAGAAGCGCACGAACAATAGATAGAATAGGAGCGTACTAACAATGATCAGAATAGAAGCGTACGAACAATGATCAGAACAAAAACGTATGAACAATAATCAGAACAGAAGCGTACGAGCAATGAACGGAACAGAAGCGTATGAACAATGAACAAAACAGAATCGTACAAACGATGATCAGAACAAAAGTGTACGAACAGTGAATGGAACAGAAATGGACAAGAATGTAATTTCAATAACAGTTCAGAGCATTCAGAGTGAACAGATCGGGCTAACAGACATAACAATATCACATTCGAGTCATAAGGCAGAAACTAGTATTTGGTGGATCTATCACCCTTATATCTTCAATACAATCATATAAAATCCTTATCCCTCCAACTCTCGAAAGAGCAACAGTCAGTAAAGCACTATTGTGCTTCAGAATAACCCTTCGAAGCCCTACCTCCAAGGACGTCCGGATTATCCCACAGGTGGGGATTCACATAAGCTTGTATTGATAATCCGGCGTTGCCCAATCCGATAATCATGTGAACTACCCAGGGCCCAACAGACAGTCAGAACGGAAGGCTTACAGACAAATAGAACAGTTCAAACATATCAGAATTGTGATGCCATTCGGCACATATTTGATTGACCAATCATAATGAACAATTCGGAAATATGATCAATCATATTAATCAAACGAATCTAAATTTGGAGTCATAAGCTGTAGAGAATAAATGGATCGAAATTGGGATCATAGACAGTAGATGACAAATAAGTCAGATTTGAAATCAGGGACTGTAGATGACTAATAGTCGGAATTGAAATCAGGGACTATAGATAACAAATAAGTCGGAATTGAAATCAGGGACGGTAGATGACAAATAAGTCGGATTTGAAATCAGGGACGGTAGATGACAAATAAGTCAGATTTGAAATCAGGGATTGTAGATTACAACAAAATCGGTATTGGACCATGGACGTTTTGAAACTCATATTACGTTAAGAAGATAGGATATGGGCTTTTCAAGACATAAAATAGGATTTGAAAACACAAAAACTCAAGTTGGAACCGAAACTGCGTTTCGAAGAAAATGAACATATAACCATCATTAAAAGAATATTTCAAATGAGCGAAAATAACAAACAAGGCAAATACAACAAGTTGTTTTCGTTGAAAATATTTGTAAAGAGTGAATCTAAAGCTGACACAACAAGCTGTTTTGAATATATTTTTGAATAGCAAAACTAAAGCTAATACAGCAAAATATTTCGAATGAGCGAAAATGACGAACAAGGCAAATACAGCAAGCTGTTTTCATTGAAAATATTTGTAAAGAGTGAATCTAAAGCTGACACAACAAGCTGTTTTGAATATATTTTTGAATAGCGAAACTAAAGCTAGTACTTCAAAATATTTCGAATGAGCGAAAATGACGAACAAGGCAAATACAGTAAGCTGTTTTCGTTGAAGATATTTTTAAAGAGTGAATCTAAAGCTAATACAGCAAGCTGTTTTCGTTGAAGATATTTTTAAAGAGTGAATCTAAAGCTAATACAGCAAGCTGTTTTCGTTGAATATATTTTTGAATAGCGAAACTAAACTAGTGCAGCAACTATTTTTGAAAATAGAATAGCGAAACTAAAGCTAATACAGCAAGCTGTTTTTGTTGAATATAGAGAATAGCGAAACTAAACTAATACAGCAAGCTGTTTTTGTTGAAAATATATGTCCGTAGTGATCGAAAAACAAAACAAGGAGTCCATTTTTAGGCTATCGAATCACCTCCTAGTCCGTGGTCATTGCATTACTGACGGTCCAGAGCTCAAATATATATAATGTCCAAGGAATGGCTAGTCTCAAGATGATCATTTTCATGATTTGAACATTCATACAAAACCATCTTTCCATATTCTAAGAAGAGCTCATAGCCAACGAGTATATAACCATGAATAGCATATTGAAGAGTTTATAACAAGATAGCAGATGGATCATGGAAGGAACATATGCTCAAGAACGGAGATGAAGTGCCACAAATCTTACCTTAGTCCTAAGATTGATTAAATGAACTTTAAGTTCCAAGTGCCGGATTTACTTCCGTATCAAAGCCTAACCAAATGCATACCAATATCAAACTCTATAATTCCATATCAAAACCATACAAATAAGATTCATACCTAACTTACCGAGGTAGAGTGTTATTTCCTTAGATTTCCTTTCAAACTTTGAGCTTCAAGTATGTGTGTGTGAGTGCCGTGAGTTTTTGGAGAGAAAAGGGAGTATGGTGGCTGAGTTTTCAGATTTTTGGATGTGGCAGATTGGTTTTCAAGGCTTCAATTCCTTTTATTAAGTGTGGGGTTGCTTGGTCAATGGTCTAGCTATCATGGAAGCATGGTTTTCTACCAATTTTACATCGTTTTCCTCAAAAAGCATGGCTTCCCATACATTAATCATCATTTTTCTGATTGCTTGTACATATATATGATAGATGTATATAAATTTTAACTTATTTAGTGTATATAAGTATATCTATACATGGGCTAGAATTTGGGAAAATATTTGGGCCTTCACTTGGGTCAAATTGGGTTGAAATTTCGGTTAAATGTTGAGGCCCAATCGAGAGAAATATATTTGGGCACGTGATACGTGATTTGAGATTAAAACGTTACTCGTTTTCATGAATTCGTTTTGAATTTTCAAAATTGACAAATTTTGAAATTTTAAGTTAAGGAAATCCTTGGGTGTTACACGAAAGTTGCGACTTTAGTTCTAGGAGTTGCAATTTAATTCCGAAGGGTGTGTGCGAAAAGAAGTAACTACTCGTGAGTAACATTTCATACTCTATAATTACAGTCCCCACTTCGAGTTCACATAATCGAGAAAAAAAAAAAAAAAAACTAGCATACATATCTACATAATTTCAGTCCTCGTCTAGATATCATTGCATAATTCCAGTGTTCTGTCCAAAATCTGAAGAGAAGTTCCAGTGCCCAATTAAGTTCGTTGGAGTCAAATAGTTTATAGTGCTGCTACTATTTGAACGAGGTCGTTGTATCTTGGGAGGCGATAGCCACTAACCGTGAGCACTAGTGCGGGGCTATTTCGTCTTAAAGAAAGAGAGCACGTCTCTCGCCTCGACCATTGCATTCCATAGATTACAGTTTCCCGTAAAAGCGCATAAATCTCCCAACATTGTATTCAAGTATTTAAGGTCATATCACCTCTACAATCTTGTTACCTATGCAGTAGTAACAGTTTAACTCATTGTTCTATGTACAATTGGTCTTCAGTATATAATTAGATACAATATATATTTCCATTTCTATGATAGGTTTAATTTGATTTGTAATTTAGTATGATTAAATTGATGATTATTGTACTTTAGTATGTACTTATGATTAGATAATTTTCAATGATCGCATTAGTTAATTTACATCTTAAGACATAATTTGTTGGATTGTTAATTATTGTTGAATTCTTATTTTTTAGTTGAAAGTATGGCTAATTCAGTGTATTTATATAAATATAATATATATATATATATTATATAGCCGTATCCCTAACATGTCGTATCCTGAAATTTTTGAAAAATCTGTATCATTGTGTTCGTATCGTATCATATTCAAGTTGCCGTATCCGCACCCGTGCATAATAGTGCAGGAATGTTTAGAAGTTAAAGTCATGCTGTTTGGTAATAAGTCTGACAAATAAAAATTTATAGAACAAAAGGTGACCTACCTAAATGTTCATTTATGTCCCCAATTTTAATTATTTTCCATATTTATTCAATTGCATGATCTCAAACGCAGTGATTTGGATAATCTTGAATTATAACCGAGGTCATGTACAAAACACTCTGACGTAGCGTATACTCTTTCAGGGGAAATTAAAATGACTAAATAGATTATATGAATAATTACCTCTACGTCCCCTGAATTTTATCATAATTACCAAAGCACACCCTGATATTTGGATAATTACCATTACACTCTATAATGTATAGTGCATCTAATGCATTACACCTCTTGAATTTATGCACAATCACAGTTATACCCGTGGCTGACACATAATATTACAAATATACCCGTTTATCCAAGGGGTGTATTTGTAATGTTTGAGATTTTCAGAGGGTATAATAATAACTAACAGAACCTTAGGGGGTGAAATGATAATTATTCAAAAAATCAAATGGTGTTTTGATAATTATGATAAATTTCAGAGATTGTTGAGGTAACTATCCCTGGATCATATTTGATCTCCATAAAACTCTTTTGTGGAATAAATTCATGGAAAGATAATTGACAAACAAGAAATAAAATGCTATTCTCGAAAACATCTACAAATAGATAAATAGCAACTGGAGTCGCAGAAGAGACAATTGGGATATTGATGCAACTAGAAATTAAGAAGGGAAAAAAAAAATGAAGAAGAAGAAAGAGAACGAAAGAAAAGACAGATATTGAAGATTGAGAGATACAATCTTGAAAAACCTCTCAATTGAACACACTCTACACAACTTAAAGGTTATACAACTTAAAAAACTTTTTAGCTGAACTTATAAGTTTCTCCTAAACATTTATAAGATATTTTAAGAACTTACAATTAGCACTATAAAAGTGTCTGGCAAATTATTTTACGAGCTTATAAGATCATTAAGAAGATGTTTTAAATCCAATAAACTTCTAAAGAAAAAATAAGCTCAACCCATCTTATTTTTTAAGATCTTTTAAATCCAATAAACTCGTAAAGAAAAAGTAAGCTCAACTTGTCTTATTTTTTAAGATCTGATAAGCTCTATTTTCTTGATATCTCAAAGGACATAATTATTTATAAGCTCCATTTTCTTGATATCTCAAAGGACATAATTACCCTCTACATTCTCTTCTATTCCAATTGTACATTCCACAAAACCTATTGTTTTCAAAATTAAATATAGAAATCTTAAATATTCCTTAATTGTTTAAGGAATTAAAGTCATTTACATAATTAAATAAGTCAAAAATAATATCATCAAAAACATTTAATATTACTTGGGATATTAAAAGCTTAATACAAATGGAGTATCTCATCTATTTACAGATACAAAATAAATGATATTTTTTGCTGTTAAATTGTCCGCATCTTAATTGGATTTAAGGCAACTATGTGATCTGACAACATTAATACTATTAGTTTTTCAAAACTAAAGTAAGAAAATGTTAATTTAGCGAAGTATTATAAATTTATAATAATCTTCCAACGATCAGAATCACATGCTTGAATCCAGGCAATATATCGTTTTTTTTCCTGAATCGGTTTGTTTTGGTTCTTTTTAGAGATAAATTTAGATGTTTTTCTGCTGTATTTTCCTTTTTGACAAATGTTTAATTAATTCAACAATAAATTATTATGATTAAACAAGAAGAAAATTTATATTAATATTTTTTTATTGGAAAAATGTAGATTAATGGCATTAGTACAGATAACGTGAAATTCAGATGAAATTATTCCTTAAAATTATTATGGCTGTAATCAAACTTTATGTTCATATATTTTTTGTTTAAGAAATGTGAACAATAGAAATTGTTATGAAATTTATTGTTTATTTATTTATTTTCCAAAACATCAATCACAATAGCATAATAATGTCATTTATGAATTTGATGTTGTATAAAATAGGTAAAAACAATGTAATATTTACATAATGTGTTTAATAGAATATTTTAAAAAAATATTTAAAATGTTAATCATTATGGAACGAAGATATTGATGTATAATATATGAGCAAAAGTGTACCTAGGCGGCATCAAAAAGCCCAGACGCCCTTTTTGGTTGCTTGCAAGTCACACTAAAAAGAGCACTACCTTTTACCAAACAAAAGAACACTTTATAATTCATTTTAAACATCCGATAAAGTGTTAGATTTTATTTTATCCAATAGCAGTAATCATGATAGCTGCTAACACACACACACACATGACTCATAATGGCAAATGATATGTTAAAAAATATTTAGAGAAAATAACTTGAAAGGCTATCACCTTGAGAGCTTGGATAGAATGGTAATATGCTAAGCCTAGAGGCCTTCACTTGAGAGGCCAATTTATGTCAAAAGTCAAGAACACAATTTCAAGTCCTTGGAAATATTGGGTACAAATATTAAACTAAATTTAATGCGAAGAAAACAGATAAAAATGGACTTTTGGTAAATCAGACTTTGGTACTTTATGCAGCTGCACTGATGCACTCAATAGCCTGTTTGCAAATTCCAGTCATGGTTGCCTCTGGTCCATAAACCTATGCCACAAAGAAAAGAAAAATAAGATTTAGGGATAATTACCTCAACACCTCTGAGATTTGGTCTCATTACGGAAACACCTCTTGTAGGTTGAGAAATTATAATGTTACCCTTTACTGTTAGATTAACATAGCGTACTTAAAATGTTTCATTCATATGTTAGATTTCATGGGGGGTATAATGTAATGTTACACCGACCCCATTAGACTTTCCATCAACTAAACTTAAGGCAAGGGTCGTTATTGTAATTTCCCAAATCATATGGGGTTTTTCTCAAAATTTTTCATGTGTCAAAGTATTGGGAGTTGGTATACCTCAATTGGAATGCCGATTTCTTCTGCAAGAGCTCTCATTCTTGCAAGACCCTTTTGGTAGTTTGGACCACCTCGTCTGACATATAAATGCATTCTTGCAGCCTTAAGCTTCGCCTCCTGTTATGAAAGCAGACAGAGTGAGATTGAGGCTCGAGCTTTTGATGAAAAAAATTATGTCCTAAACGACGACAGAAGCTTAAGGTTACCTTCTCCTTCAGAGCTCGAATAATGCCACTGAATGTGGCAGCAACATCAGTGAAGTTAGCTATACCACCACCAATTACGAGGGCTCTCTTACGACCATCGGGTTCTGCAGTTGCACACTGTAAACAAAGGTGTGAAGATTGAGTTGAAAAGTTCTGCGTTCTTAATGGAAGATAATAACATATGATTTTGTCAATTGGACTAGAGGAAGCAGCAATAAACGCAATGTCTTGTTTGATTCAAGAATGTAATTTTCTTACATCAATAACAACTCGGGCGTACTGCAAGACCTCCTCTTCATTTGGAGCACCACTGTATTCTGCGTAGTTCCCAAGTTCAGAAGCATAGCCAAGATCCCCAACCTATATCCAGCCAACCATAAAAGAACGTGTTAGGCTAAAATAGGAAATAATAGAAAAGAATGGAACATTACGGTATTCCAAAAACATCAAGTTGAGGGACATACGGTATCTGCATAGATGACACTTGCTCCTCCTCCAGCAACCATAGTCCAAATTCGTCCTTTGGGATTCAAGACAGTGAATTTCAGAGATGCGCTTGTCTGCAAGTAACAACGAAAAGAATAATAGATGAGCTATCAGAGTTAGATTTTAGGTGAAAGGATGACACTTTTCAAGATTTCAGAGATACATGCTTTCATGTAAAAAATTCAGATAATTACTACATCAAAAGTTAGAACAAAACTTGATGTCTTTTACGTATGTTGCATTTGTCAAGGGCCCTTATCTCCCTCATATGCAAGACAAGTTAGGAATCGAAACGGATTTAGAAGAGCCTAAGAATGAGTACCTTTTCGTCAAGTCCGTGAACAAAGCTTTCTGTGGGACTCATAACTCTTCCAAATGGCATCGGGAATTCAATATTTCCCCATCTGACAAATCATGATTATGTAAGAAATAATAGACTAATAATCATACGTCCTAGTTACTTGTATTAATCACGGAAAAAGGAAATCCGGGGGACAAAGATTACTTTTTGAAGTTCTTAAAAGCAGCAGTATCATCGAGCTCGCCCCTCATATCCAAAGGATACGGCTTTCCGTTAACCAAGGTGAAGGGATTCATCTCAAGGAAACTGAAGTCCAAATCTAAATCAAAATAAAATACCTTGGTTACAGCCAAATTTTAGAGAAGTTGACAACCTTAAATAACTTCATAAGTCGACGAGGAGATCACATACCTAAAAATAAATCATAGATAACTTTGATGAACTCCTCAATCACAACTTTGATCTGTATCACATAAAGAATTTCACGTAAGCAGTTGTAATATATGGCACCATAATCACATAAATTTGATACACGAATTAAGTCAAACTCGTCAAATTATATGATTATCTATAAATATACCTCCAAGGGGAGTGTCGCCACAAGTGGAGCGCATAGCTCTGATGTAAACGTCACACCAGTAGGCACAAAGATGGTTTTTACCTGGATGGAGGAAAAAAATAACGCACTTTTAGTTAAGATTTAACAGGAACGTGAAAACTAAATACAAAAACAGTGACTAATATTCATTTTTACTGACTGAAGGACATTACCTTGTCCCAGTTCTCTTCAATTTCAATTCCTCCACATTCAGAAAAGCTAATACTACAACCAAGCCTCTCTGAGACAATGTTTAGATAGAATTCCTCATTATGTGGAACAAATGGTTCGACGATGAATGTGGTAATAGGACCTTTGCATCCCCCCATCTCCACCTGTTTACACATGGAATACATCAGCAGAACATTACATTTACGTGAAATCACTGTATTAATCCTAGGTACATAAATATGTTATACGAGACATTCTGCAACAGAATACACCAAGCAGTACCTCTTTGCCGAGTCGTTCTTTCACAAAAGCAACAACTCCAGCCAAATCTAGGTTCAAAGCAACAAGGCCACTTTTTCCTCGCTTCCCAAATAACATATCTGGTTTGACAACGAGTTTGGTTGATGAGAGCCATGGTTCCTTATCAACTAGTTCCTTAAAATCAGTCGCCTCAGTGATCTAAACAAATCACGAGCAAATATCGATTATTGAACAAGAATTCTAACTAGTTTCTGAATTATGACAATGCAAATTGACCAGTCGCGTCAAAATTTCTAGACGCTAGATCGTGTTTCCTTTAACCATTTGTATCAAGAATTTGAAGAAGACTGGTAGGGTGGTTTGAGACAGAATTTCCAATGATCTATATTGTTCTTGTTATGTTAAGCCTTTTCTTCTCCCCCGAGTTCTTTCTGAAGTTTTGCTATGTCTTGAACTTCTATTCATTCCGCTTTCTATGAATACTTTTATGCTGCCCAATCAACAAAAGTTTTGCAGAATATTATATCACAAACAAGAAAAACAGTTCTTTCTTTCTTTCTTTTTTTCTTTTTTTAAATTTTAATTTCCAGTATTCTTTCTGATCAGTGATTTTGGTAAATCTTCAAAACTTCTGAATTATATATTCGGTCACAGAGAGAGAGAGAGAGAGAGAGAGAGAGAGAGAGAGGGAGGTCCAGTAAAATGAAATGCCTATAAATTACAGTAAAATGAAATGCCTATAAATTGTAGTAGATAGCTCACACCAGAAACCTGTCTGTAATTCACCTACTTCTGAATAGCAAGGTAAAATGTGGTTTAGGTAAACAAACTCTGTTTCTTATAAAGGCATCATAAAACCAGCCTTCCATCTGTTACTTTTCTTCTTTCATAACAACCTAATTCTTGAAAATTTGCAGAATGCCTAAGCAATAATGTGAAAGATAATCTAATTCTGGAATAATTTAGATGAACAAAATGACACAGATCCAAAGAAAATCAATAATACCCATTTAATACAACAACAAAAAAATAAAAATAAAAATAAAACTCACTTGGGCAGATTTGATTTCCAATTCGGACCCAGAAATCCTCTTGAAATGCTCTTTCAACAATCTCTTGGAATCATACTCTCTGATTTTCTTCCTTGCCATTTCTTTTCACCCTAATTTTCAAGATCAAAACAAGAAAAAATGAGCCCGGATCCACCCTCCCAGATCAGAATGAAGACCCCTCAAATTGGGATAAATTCAAGACCCACACACTTAACCACAATATATATAAATGATGAAAATGAAGATGCAGAGAAAGTTAGGATCTTTACTGTTGAATAAACAAGAGAGGGGGCAGCAAGAGTTTCTGGTGTGCACAGATGGCAACTAGTTGTGGACACAGGCTGAAATCTTGGAATTCCGCTACCTCTATTTATAGTTAAGGAGTTTGACGTACATGGGCTGTAACAATAACAATAAGTTGCAATTTACTCCTGTAAAATCGTAAATGTGCAAATAAATTTCTAATGAAAAAATAACAAGCATTAATACCCCATGTGATTTTGAAAATCATGTATTTTGCTCTCTTCATTAGATAATGTGTGCTCATTTGCACTTTTTGATGCTAATTTTGCTATTTTGGCTTTTGTAATGTTATTTTTATCATTTATAATACCAAAAAATATGTAATTTGTTGCTCGAACTTCTTCTAATTAAAGAAGGAAGTAATGGAAAAATATAAATTTTTTAAAAAGAAAAAGGAAAAAAATAATTCTGATTAAATTTTAATGATGTGAGCATTATATAATTACTAAGAAAGGGCAAAAATAGTATTACACAGATCAAAATTACACAATAGCTTCAAAACACACTAGCGAGAACAACTACAAGAGGTCTCAATGTCTATTTTTTTTTTTTTTTATAGAAAATTTTTTTGTATATTTTTTATTTCACAGGAGGTAAATTGCAATTTACCCTACATATATAGTTTAGTTTGTTATATTGAAGCGGGAAATTGTGTAACGACATAGACGCATACGGCACGCCAAACCTGCCTACCCAGATGGAGCAAGTCGCTGTACGAACCAGTAAAAACTGACATGCTAATTAATAGTGGGTATGGTCCAAAACGTGGAAATTAAGTTGCACACTTTGTTTGGTTTACTTTGTTTGGTAGGGATCTTGTTTACTTTTGTTTTATTGAAGTAGGATAAATATTTATGTTCGGGTCATCCTGATCCGACCCGAATCCAATGAATTAAAGTAAGATTATGAGCCGGGTGGTTTAGCATTTTGCAAGTTCCTCGGATTGGTACACTTGGATCAATATATGCGTTACATTTTTAATATATAAACAGGTCAGCCAATTAGAAATAAAGATGGTATTCACAAATTTATGCTCTACTTTTAAGTTGCTTATTTATGTCATTTTACCCTACTGAACTTAGGTATCGAAAAATTTTAATTGAAAGCCACTTTAGTAAGTCTAGATATTCTTGTTATGATCGGGTCCTAACCCTACTATCAAGATAGAAGTCAAGCCTTTCGTATGAGGTTTGGAAATTCAGTGTTGAGATGTATTGCCATGAGTTTGATCCCACATCGACATGAATAGTGAATATTAGAATACATATATTTGAATGATTAAATGATTTCATAACACCTTTTTTAATTGTCAATCAATAAATAAATTAAAAAAAAATATTTTATGTGCATATTAATTGTTCGAGTTAAAAGAGTAGGTATAACTTCCTTGAAATATGATGTCTAACCAAATTTGTAGCGATGTTAATGCCCAGGTTCTTACTAGCCATCATTTTTCTCTATGTTTGGATCTTCAATTTAAAAGAAAAATATTAAGACTTTTTGTAGTACTTAAAGTATGCAAGTTTATATTTTAATATTTGCATATAACTTGCATTTTTCTTCACATTTTTCTTATTGAGTTTCTTGATCCAAACATAAAGTATTCCAACCTTCCCAAAAATGGAGCAACGGTTATAGTAATATAAGTACTTATCAACCCTAATTAAAAGAAATGAAAGATTATGACATAAAAGAATATGATATTATAGTATTTTCCCAAATGCTTGTTGACATTATATGTCCGTCCAAGAAGTAAATATGACTTGTTCAAAAAAAAAAAAAAAAAAAAAGAAATAGTAGTCAATATGACTTTAATTATACCCAAGATTTTAGTCAATATGGTACTGCCGGCTTAATTTAAATTGACTTGAATCCCACTTCAAAGAAAAAAAAAAAAAAGAGTTGATTATAGGGAGTTCCTTGCAAGAAAGTATAATTATTGAACCTCTCCCTTTCGTAATTATAGAAATCCTTCATTTGAAAATACTCTGTTTACGTATCTCCCCTTTCTGTTGGGTTTCGGAAAAAAAAAAAGTTGTTAATATGATCTAAAAATTTGATTAATTTTCCTAATTGATCCCTTAACCATACTTTTATGACAGTTTTCAAATTTTTTTTATAGACAAAAGATATCCTTAGTAATTTAGAAAAGTATCCAAAAAGTTACTTTTCAAGTCCACATATTGTTAGGAGTATGTTTGATAAAATTTTTTAGAAGAGTGTAAAAAAAAATAGGAATAAATGTTAAATTGGGAAAATCAACCAATTTTTTGATGATATTAGTAGTTTTCTTCCAAAATTCTAACAGAAATGGGAGACATATAGAGGGGGAGACATTTGTAATTTTATAAAGAGGGATATAGTCATAGGGGCGGGTTAGGTTCTTTTCTTGCTATAAGGTGGGTTGGGTTCAAGTTTAGGATGAAGCTGCGGCACCCCGCTATATATAAATATTATGCATTTTATCTATATAATATAAAATTTGTTAGTTAAAATATATTACTAAAATATATATATAAATTTGATAAATACACACAAAATTCATATATTTGTGCAGATTTTTTTTAAAAGAATGCATTTTTTGATTATATTGTAGTATTTTTTTTATTTATTAAAAGAAAAAAAATAGGTGTCAGTTGTGTCAAATAGGGTGCGGGTTTTTATTATTACATTGAGAGTATGGTACAAATTATCAACACTAGAACCTGTAGGGGCGAATTAAGACACTTGAAAAAAAAGCAAGAGACGGATTCAAATACTGGTGGAACTTGTCCCAATTCATCTCATTGCTAATCCTATATAGTCAGTAATTACATTTTCTATCGAATAAGGTTGGTATAATTAAGTAAAAAAAAAAAAAGAAAAAAAGGAAAAGCATACCCATTGTGAATATTAATGGGAATGCTTCTTCCCCACCATCAGTTTTTCTATGCACTAGGTCAGCACTGAGCAGCCATCCCTTGTGAACCTCTTTTATGACTTCCCACTGAAAAACAAGAACTTTGAAGACACGTTTCGTGGGAAAGTACTTAACCAATTTCCTTGGTTGGTACAATTAATTAATGTCATGCTAAGACTAAGTGTAGAATAATGACATGGCTATATTATATTCTGTACCTAACCAAAAAATATATATTTCTGCATGCGAGTACATGTATTTTGACACAATTACCTATATAAGAATTCTATATACTTCAGGTTTTAAAACATGCAGAATAATAAACATTATCAAATGAAGTAAAGATTTAGATTTTTAGGAATAATTACACTTTGCCCCTTGAACTATGGACATTTTTACACTTTACCCATTAAAATATTTTTTGTTCGAAATCACCATATGAACTTTTCGAAAATTTACACCTTGCCATATTTGACCATTTTCGATGGAATCAAAGGGAATATTCTGCCAAGATGCTGCCGGCGTAGGGTTATATATTGTCGTCACATATCGATAGCATCTCGGCAGAATATTCTCTTTGATTCCTTAGGAAACGGTCAAATATGGCAAAATGTATAATTTCTAAAAGTTCTTATAGTGATTTGGAATGAAAAATAGTTTCCTGGGTAAAATGTAAAAATGCCTATTGTTCAGAGAGCAAAGTGTAATTATCCCAGATTTTTATATTCAAAATTGACCAGTCGGCCATCTTATTCTTTTTGAAAATTCCCCTTGAAAGAATTTATTAACCTTCCAATTTCGTGCTCGATTTATAGGCTATTACTAACTTAATTTTCCAGTCCAATGGACTTTGAGAAAATTAGTATGTGAGGGGAAATGTTTGATAATGATTTCCCTTGAATTTGGTGGATAATTCAACCAGTCATAATGGTGTAAATTATACCACTTGATCACAATGAATCGAGGCTGGTTGAAAAGTTGCATTTGTGGTGATATTTTAAGGGGTTAACTGTATCTATACCCCATTCGAAATAGTAAAAGTAATCAATTTCTCTCCTCTTATTTTGAAAATTACCAATATATCCCCTCCGAAATTGTAGTGTCCACCAAACTCTGTTAGGATTTTGGATGAAAAATACTGACATCATCAAAACATTTAAGTAAACTTCCTAACTTGGCCCTGACCCATTTGTAAGATTTCGTAAGTTGGACGGGGTGTAATTGTAATGTATTTATAGTTAGAGGGATGAAACAAAAATTTGACATTGTAATTATTGCATAGCCGTTGGAGTTAAGAGTATTTTTGTTTTCGCAAGATTTTTGCCATCTCTTATATATGAGACGGATCAACGACCATTATTATATTCTTATATATATAAAATATTTGCTAGTGTAATGAATAAATCTAATTATAACAAAAAATTTTATACTATACTAACTTGTAATTTGCTTGTAAATTATTATATTCAGCCTAGTGTTGCTAGTAATGTAATATTATTTTCATTAAATGATATATTCCATCACAAGCAACTCTAGCGAGTTTTTATATATAACAAGCATTTTATAGGAATAATTGTTTTCACATGACAATCATCTACCCTACAATGCCTATTACATAATATTTATCACTTATTTTCTAAAATATAACATATATCCCATTTGTCTATAAAGACATCCTTCCAACTATAGAAATATCACAAATACATCATGTCCTAAATAAAAATATTACAAAGATGTCAAGAGCAAATAGTCATTTAATAATTAAGAATTTAATTATTTTTTTTAAAAAATTAAATAGAGCACAATTGGTCAATTCACTAGTTTAGTTTGTGTTTTCTAATATAACATTTTCGGAGGAAGGTATTGATAATTTTTTAAATAAGATAGAAGAGTTGATCATTTCACTATTTCGAAGGGAATAAACCTAACCTGGGGCATGCTTGAAAATGGTCGAAGTAGTTGAATAGGAGGATCACTATGACTATAGCCCTTGGTAAATTTACCAAAGATGAAAATGATTTATCTGGAGAGTGGATCCGAATCTGAGATTCAATTGAATTCAGATATTCGATTTGTAATTAATTTTTTTTTTTTTAGAATTCACATGTGTTTCATATGAGTTTACGTGCTTTTAGATAAATTTATATTTGATGTCTTGATTATGAATGATATAATTGTTTATATTACATAAATTTTAATAAACTAATAGATATATAATTCACCAATTTAATAAACAAAAGAAGTAATACAAAAATGTGAGAAGTGTTCCATTAATATAGATTGGGAAGCCCCCCAAAGTTGACTTAAATCCACTTTATAGTTTATTCACCGATCGAATCGATATTGAAATTGGGAATAAACACAAGACACACGTTATGTTTGTTTTTTATTTAATGAAATATTTTCTATTTTCAACTAGTAAAATTATTGAAACTATTTTCGAAAAATAAGATTATTGTAAGTCACGTTATCCAAAATTGTCTTGTATAATAAAATATATATGCTAAATTTATGTTGTTGTTGTTGTTTATTTATTTATTTATTTATTTATAAAATAATCTCTATAATCCATAGAATTGGGAGCACGTAAACCTAACATTTTTCTGGACAACACATAGGTATATGTAGCTAGTGGGATGACTATTGAGTTTTTAATTCATTAATTAATATATAAAATACAGCATAAGAATTAAATTCCAAATGGTGTGGCACATAACGCACATAAATTTCTCATTAAAACAATGTACACTGCAAGTAATATTATTTCCCCAAGTCAAAACTCTATAATTCAT
>JACFYI010003498.1:584108-595724 GCA_014898755.1 Handroanthus guayacan | reverse complement strand
TTTTTGGTAATAACCAAGTTATAATTATTTGTGATTTATTTTAAACATAACTCCAACTATACGAAACATTTGAATATTTCTATCTCAATTAGGTGAACTTATAATTTTATCATTCTCAGTAGTCGATAAAGTTTATTGAAAAGCGATATAACATAAGTAAACGAAACAATTACACAGCATTGGCTACTATAACCCAGAAGTAAAGAATTAGAATAAAAAAAATAACAGGAAGTCAGGAACACACTTAACAAGGTAGTTAGCAAGCTCATGTTTGAGTGACGAGTAAAAATTAAAGATGTACTATTAAAAGAACTAATTAAAACCTTGCAATGCTAATGATAAAACCATAAGAGGAAAAGCATTTCGTATTACACTTGAGAGCATTCTTTTTAATTTTTTTTATATGAAAAAAAAAAAGTATGGGAGAACTTGATGTGGGCATCAAACTAAGGGATATATATATATATATATATATATTATGTAAAAATTAAGAGAATTCAACTATCATGGAATGTTCCTTTTGCCATAGTTTGCTGAAACTAAGTATAATTTGGTTACTATAGCTCTACCAATATATTAGTGAATAAAATTACATTTTTTATTGGACCAGCTATCACCAATTTATATGCTTATAATATATAACGAGCTCTATATTCTCAATAAAATTCGAGATCAAATATTCAAGTCGAAAGTGACAAAACTTCACAACTAAACTACCATGTTGTGGTCACTGGAGAGCATTCATAATAAAAATATTATCACCTTTAAGGATAACATGAGACCATCATGTCAAGATAGTTTGCTCGATAAAGAAAAGTGTTGCTTTGGCTTCGACCTAAATTAGGAGTATTTCCATTGAACGTCGTGACCGCTTTACATGAGGTATTGATGGTATTAATCTTGTTTATGTGAGTTTGTTATTTTTATTATTTCAAAAGTTAATTAATTAATGCCATCGTCCTTTGGATGCAGTGGTATCGCCTCTACATTTTTATAATGGAGGTGCAAAGTTCGAGTTCCACCGACAGCGTGTGGGTGTTTGTCTGCTGAATGGTAGTTTTTATCAACCAAAATGGTGGTTTGAATTATTTGGATTATATTTAATCATATATTTGGCTTTTAAAATGTATTCTTTATAATCAAATGTAATCGTTTCTCTTAAAAATAAAAAAGTTAATTAATTAACTATTAATGAATAATTTCAATTTTTTTATGAATTATTGGAGAATTTCATTTAATTTCCCTTAATTATATAAATACATTATCTTGCTCTATTAGATAAAAAATTACCTTTATCTTTTACAACTATTTTACTACTCTTTGTAACATATTTGAAAAAAAATTAAAGCTTTAAGAATGTTGTTTGAATTTTACAACATAAAAAATACTCTAAATTAAATACATTATATATTTTTATAATTAATTTAATTCTTAAATTTCTACACAAAAGATAATATTTATTTAATATATATTCTTTTTCTTTCTAATAGGCATACACAATAATTGGGTAATTGAAAATGATAAGTTTAGTGTAATCGAAATTATTATTCAAAGAAATGAAAATCTACTATAAAAAATAATTTAACCATTAAGAATTAGAATATACAGCACTTATGAATTTTATCAACCACTTTGCATTAAACATACATCAGCTCCAATATATTTATTTGTATTCTGTATCATATATAAAGTGTCAGAATCTTAGTTATTTTGATGGTGTAATTTATGTATTATGTAATTCATAGCCTATTAATTTATCTAATTATATTAAATTATGTATATATTTACATTAAATGTATTAATTATATTCTAATATAAAATATACACAGAACAATTCTCATTGTATTTTTATATATTTGAAATAAATATTGATTATTTTATACACATGCATCGAATATGCAGTAATGACTAATTTTCATAATTCCTTTTAGGGAGCTAATTTTCATAATATTTTGTCGTAGCATAATAGGCCAAAATATTGCAAGAGAAGCAAAATAAAAATCACGCTAAAATCTCAATTAATTATTAGTTGATATTATGAGGTAATCATATTAGTACCTCTGGGCTCTCGAAGAGATCCCGAAACATCAAGTAAAGAAAAACTTCCTAAACCGGAAAGTCCCCGTTTTCCGTTCCTCCGGTGCCGGAAGGCGGACTCCGACCAGGTAGCCTGGACCCGACGTCGTTGGCCATTTTGTTATTTACTTGGCATTTTTTGTTTTACTAATAAGTGCTGCAATTTTCCTGCCAAGAAAGGGTTTTTACAGTGTTGGATTTGTCAAAGCGATGGATAAAGAGAAGATGGAGGAATTGAAGATCCAAGTGCAGCAATTGTTCAACGAAGCGCAAGGTTTCGTCCAGAAAATTCCTCCTACACAGCTCTATGCCGCGATTGGAGTAGTCCTATTCACCGTTTTTTTCTTCTTAATCAGTAAGTTTGTCTCAAAAATGACTTAATTTCGTTTCAGTTCTGTGAAATGTTTAAGTTCTATGGAGTTTGGTTTACCTACATTAGTGACGGAAAGGATTTGGTTGTTGAGATTTTGTATGTTGCTTGCCTGGAAAGTTCTCTTTGGATGCTCTTTAGCCTTAAAATTAACTGCCATACGTGCTCAAATTTTGCACTTTTTCGCAGTTCCAGGGATATGTTATAGGATTTTGCTCAGCAATGTAGCTGGAGAACTGTGTGTTGTTATCTTTATTGTTCTAAAAATTTTTAGTTCTTTTATTTTAGTTTTGAAGTTAAAGATTTTCCAGAGATTTTGTACCAAATTACATCAGATAACTTGTGGCACTGCTTAAATAAGGCTTAAACTGCACTTGGCATCCGCAATTTAAATAATTACTTCTATTAATTGTTACATTTTTGCGGTGGTATTGCTATGCTGAATTACTTGTTCGCGTGTCTTGTTTGCAACATGATAGGAGAACTCCATTATTAATTTTCACTTTGGAGTCCAAGTCTCTGTTTGGTTCAGGATTTTAGTTGGAAAAGGAAAAAGAACCAAAAGAACACAAAGGACAAACAATCTGTACGCTGGTTTGATAAAATTCTTGAGCAAGGCATAAACTTTTAGAATTCACAGTGACTAAGGAATATGGAGGTGTTATCGATAGGACGATCCACTAGATGATCTGCTCAGATCTTTTCCTTCTTTTTTGAATAAGCATATTAGGTCTTCCACAGTTCCACATGGTATGTATAATTTTAGGTTCTGTATTCATCTATTGTGTCCGAGTTCTGTGCTCAACTTTTATTCTTGTTCCCTGTGGTGAATTTGATAATTATGTCCTGCTACTTTTCAGTTCGCCTTTTCAAGTGCAGATCATCCAACACCATTTTACTAACTGGGCTTAGTGGAAGTGGTAAAACTGTTCTCTTTTACCAGGTAAGCATCATATAGAATACTTCAAGCTGAACACTTTTGGATAATTTGAATACACTAATTGCCCAAACCTTATGGCCTGTAGTTATACTAATTAATACTTGGTTTTTGGTCTACTCTAGCTTCGGGACGGTTCCTCCCACCAGGGTAGTGTGACATCAATGGAACCAAACGAAGGGACCTTTGTACTACACTCTGAGACGAGTAAGGTAATCCACTAACCACTACATCTTGTGGAAATATTCATGCATGAACTGTCAAGCATGCATAATTATTGGACAATATTGGGAATCTTAATGCTCAGCACCTGTTTTTCTTCTGAATACTGCAAAGTTACAGGGGACTATGTTGTGGTTTCATAAATAATACTAATATGTTTTTTGTATAGATTCCCCTTATTCCTATTGTTTTTCTTTACAAAACAAGATTGAAATATTTTTTCTGTTTAAATAATGTTTGGTCACTTGCAGAAGGGCAAAATTAAGCCTGTTCACATTGTAGATGTTCCTGGGCATTCACGGCTGCGACCTAAACTGGATGAGTTCTTGACTCAAGCAGCTGGCGTAGTTTTTGTGGTGGATGCTGTGGAGTTTCTACCAAATCTACGTGCTGCTTCTGAGTATGTTGTGTTTTGATTTTTAAGTGTAGACATGCACAAAGACACATGAAAGAGTCAAATGACTTGCATTATGTTTCTTGTTTGTGCCAAAGGTACTTGTATGATATTTTGACCAAAGCAAGTGTAGTGAATAAAAAGATTCCTCTACTACTACTGTGCAACAAGGTGGACAAAGTTACGGCACATACAAAGGATTTCGTCAGAAGACAGCTGGAGAAGGAAATGTGAGTTAATTCATACATCATCTGACTTCCAGTGGTCATTGCCTCTTTAACATTTGCCGCATTTTTTGAATGCTTAGTTTGAGAGTCAAGTCTTCAGTCTTAATAAATGTAAGAAGGATGAAGTCATGAAAAACATAATATGAGTTTGGCATTCCAAAAGAAGACAATAAGCTGTGCTTTCACTGAGCATTGAGAATGAGATAAAAACAGACATACAAACAAATCCAAAACAGTGGAAAGATGGAGATTTCTGTTTAATAGTGCATTGGAAGTGACAGTTCATAGATCTTTTTATGAACTTACATATTACCAGAAGTGGGTAAGTTAATTTGAGGAATTATTAAATACCTATGTAAAAGACAATAGTTCGTCTTGTTTGCTAAATATGAAAGAAAAACAAGCCATTGCTCCATTCAAGTAAAGCAGTCTATGATGATCGTTTCTTAATTATCATTTCTCTATGCATATGGGTTTCCTGTTACTATCTAACGTCGGGACATTCTGTGCTGGTATTTTTTCTCTTCCTTCATTAGTGCAAGTCCAAGTTACAGTTCTCCCATAAAAGTTCATATTCATTCATAATGAAATTTCTGATTCCCTTTATGCTGCATTTGAAATTGACCCGTCGACTTCGTTTTTGGCAGCGACAAGCTCCGTGCATCAAGGAACACAGTGTCTTCAGCCGATATTACTGATGAACATACTCTAGGAGTACCTGGAGAAGCCTTTGCATTTTCTCAGTGCCAAAACAAAGTCACAGTTGCAGAGGCATCTGGTTTAACTGGTGACATCTCTCAGTTAGAGCAGTTTATCCGAGAATATGTGAAGGCTTAGCAAGATCTCTAAGAAGGACACCCGTTTTGTTGCCTACTGGTGATTGAAAGAAAAGTCAACTGTGCCATAAAAGTGAGCTGGAAACATGAAGTTTCAGGAGGCAATACTTTGATGAGCTTTAAAACTTGAATCTGAGATGTTTGCGGCAATTAATGGTGTTGAATTTCTTCCTGCCTTAAGACTTTTTAGTGCATCCATCATCAATCTTGCAGTTGGGATATTGGATGTTATGATGCTTGATTTGTTGATTTGTCGGACTTGTAGATTTCATTAGAATACTTAACAGTGACTTGTTCTACAGTTGATGCAATATCAATAACAAAGATGTGGGTCGAAGGATTTGTACTTCAGTTTCTTCAAATGCTGTTCCTTGAGTTTAGAATAATCATTTAAAGCCTCTGAACAAATTGTGTACACTTCTATCGTTGTACAGATTTCAATAGCTGAAAATGAAAATCCTCTTGAGTCTTTAATGTGACATTGGAAAGTTATCTTGATAAATAGCATTGCTTTATCCTGTATATCAGAATAAAGATCCCAAAACATGGAAGAAGAAGCAGCCCCACAGCTAAGTACCTGCAAAATTTTATTAGATTAAGTTGATAACAATAAAGTTTTCTCATGACTTAAACCAAAATGTATCATATATTTATGCTGCTCAAATAGATTAGGAATGACAAGGGTGTGTTTGATAGGAATGGTTGCAGGGGGAACAAAAGTGAGTCAGCCGAAAGAACGAGAATAAGGGTATCTTAAGGTTGGCAGTGGCTTCGAATCAAATCGTGTAATTAAGTTTTTGAGTTAGCTTTCCTGGTTATGAAAATTGTACAAAATGTTTAGATGATGACCTTCTAGGATGGTAGGCTACAAAATGAACTTTTAGGATGGTAGGCTTTTGGAGTTTTGGGAATCAGCTTCAAGACAAGGGTAAATTTTGAGGAATTTTGATTGTAAATATTAATATTAATTGCAGTTAGGGACCAACCAAACGGGCCCTTAATTGTTCAAAATTACAAACTCTGCACCTAAAGTAAGCAATAAGGGTAAAAGATACGAGGGCATACCATAAGGGAGCATATGGAGATGACAAATCCATAAAAGCATATGGCCAGCTGCTGCAATATGGGGTTTTTCACAGCGAATAAAGAATTATAATGTTGTTCGTTAAAAAGTATTAATGGTAATAATGAAGGGGAGATAAGAACAAAAGATACCTCATTGACACACAAGCATGAATGATCCACTGAAAAACGACGTATGTGCACGTCCATAGAACAAAATATGCGACTCGAAAGAAGGGGAACCTCTGGATGTAGATGATAGTTCCATTAATTATAAACTCCATAGACATAATTTAAAGAATTTATTCGTTTAGAGTCTACCAGACGATTTAAAATTGCATCACCGAGGAGAAGAACAGCGTTGACAGAATGCATACAAACCCTCAGCTGCAAAAAGTTTATACAAGTTGAGATATGAATCACTTGAACATTGCTTGAGATTATGAATTCTCCATGTCCATGAAGCAACTCAATGCAAATTTAAAGAGAAAAAAGTTATTTCCGTCATGATTGAATAAAATTGAATTGAAAACACTTACAAAGCTTAATCTGTAATAACTGGGAGTGAGAAATGGGTAGATTATCAACCAATAGACAAAATCAGTGAGTGCGACAGCCCCGGCGGACATCTATGCTAGAAGCAAAAAAGAAAAGGATATGAAATAGGATAATCAAACAGAGAGAATATAGAACTCAATTGTAGGTGGGTTGATCAAGCTAAGATTACAAGACTACAAAACTATACCACTTGTAGTGCTTGTTTGGTTTCGTTTCATCTATCATTTTTCAATTTTCACATTTTCATAAATTGAAAGGAAACGTATGTTCTTCTGTTGGTGTTTGTGTCAGAATGAAAATGTATTTCAACTAGTGGTGTAAAATCTGGACTTCATATAACAGAAAATGGTATTTTAAAGGTCAAAATCTTGCCATACATGGATTAGTGTGACATACATACACGTTCGGTACTTAAAATCTTGCCATAGTTCCATTTAATAGTTATAATACGTATTTATATAAGGATAGGTGAATAATTACCTGAAAAATTATTTGGAATGCATATCCCCAAACTGATGCGGCAGTTCTGCAATTTGGTTTGCCATAAAAATTCAATCTTTCAGTCAAGATGGGGGTATCAGCATTCTCCTCGACTGTAGGTGGTACATAGGAGCCGTGTTCTTCATCTGTACATATGCGATAGTCCACTTCTGGTTCCACTTCATGACAGTGACGACGACATCCATAAATTGAAAGTGACAACCCAAGCTACAAAATCCATCTAAACCCCATAAAATATCTGATTTTGGTGAAAATGTAGCATAAAGATGACATGTTAAGTTCAAAACGCCATATAGTTAACATAATTAAGGTTTCTCGGAAATAACCAAAAAATTAAGTTGAACAAATTGATTACATAATTTCTAGGTTTAGTTACGAAAGTAGGAGAGCTTCATAGAGGTAGCTCTCAAAAATAAGTAGCATACCCCAAAATAAACGGTGACCAAAGTAAACGTCCACCTGTTTGACAAGAAAAGAGTGAGAGAAAAGAAAGCTACAATTACAAATACCACAAAGTTAACATTATTTGGTATTATTTCCATTAATGGAGACTTTTCCTGTATTAGCTAAAGACCTGGTTTTTGGTAGAACTTGAAAATAGAGTTATAAACTACACATGAAGAAATAATACAGAAGTGAAAAAATAATAGAAACCAATAAGGATGACTAAAGAAAAGTGGTTGAAAGAAAAACATTAGCGTTAATGATACCTAATATAAACCAAACTTTTTAATGCAAAGATCAAAATCCAAATCAACAAACCAATATAGCACAAGCTGACAGAAAAACACATAAAGCAACTGAAAAAACTGCTTAGATTCTCAAATCATGATTGATCAGAGTGGATTTGAAGAAAACAAATTGTAAAGGCCTTACTCAGTATAAAAATAATATATGCCACCACCATGGACGACAATATCAGCAAGAAGCAATGCAAGAAGTGTAACAAAAGCAACTATCCTGTAAGCAAGCAGCCAAACAGGATGGATAGATTTCGAACATGTTCCCCAAACCTCATCGTCATACAAACATCCTTCTACCTCCTGTTCATTGCCAGTCGGTCGGTTTCTGGATTTGCTGCGCCCTTCATATCTCCATATCAAAAGGGCTGCCAACACCATCCCTACTAAGATCCATATTGCACAAAGAAAGAACCTCCAGTTCAACCAATAACTTGGGGCAGTTGTGTCGGCTGTCATGACAGACCACCAAGTATGATAAACCTGTCCTGTTAAGAATCTTATTGTTATTACAGACTCTCGCATAAATTATATAACTTCATTTGATTTACTCTTCTGTAAAATTCTCAGCGCACACAGAAAATCACTACAAGTGTACAATGAAGCAGGTAAAAAAAATCAAGAATTATTGAATAAAAAAATAAAAATCACGAATTAGGAATAGTTGGACAAAATAGTCATATGGTTCTATGCATGGTAGGGCAGTATCAGCAACAAATTCAAACTTATAGAATAATCAGATTGCACAATGAAATAATTACGGGAATTCGAGTTGTCAAATGCAACGAGCACGTCCATTCCTTCTGCTTATTAAAAGGAAATAAAGATTCCCCACAACCTTAAAATGTTTCAGAAAAATGGAAAATGGAATGATAGCGACCCCCTTCCTCCTCCCCACATAGAAAAACGAACATATATTTACGTATTTTTGCAATCACATTGGAAGGGGGTTCGGGAAATCCGAAGAATCAGATTGATTGTTGACCACTGTACCTTGGCTTTCTTGGAGAAGGAACTTTGTAAGGGCGGCTTAGGATGTTTTCCCTATTGACCGAGTAGAAAACGAGACACAAGAGAAGAAACAAAGAAGAATATATTGAATGCTCTTGATCAGACTGCGAGGACCAGACCGGAGCACGGAGGGGTAGAGAGAGAGAGAGAAAGTACTTCGAAATTTTCACAAATTTTTAGGGCCTATTAATTTCGGGATAGTTAGCCCAGCGCGCCTTGATGTTTGGTATTATTATCAAAATATGCCTTAAAGCTTGCATAATTATTATTATATTTCTTATTATTTATTTATAATTATAATTACACCTTATAAATTTATACATAATTATAATTATATCTCTTTATACAAAATGTTTACTTGTCCTAATTCTGAATTTTGAATAGCTCTAATTGTAATTATCAAATCTCAAGAGCTGCTTTGATAATTATAACAAATCTCAGGAGATGTTAATGAAATTATCGCTAAATTTTTAATCATATAAGTCACTATGAATTTCTCTCTGGGCAAAAAAAAAAAGGGTACAAATTACTTGATAAAACTTTTTAGTAAGGACGTACATTTATTTTAGGGAAGCACATGTCGAGGTCTAATGACTCTGAAAGTCAGGAGTGAGTTCGATTTTCATTGATGTGATTTCATGATTGCTATTGATATATTTTTGTGTTCATTGATTTTTTTATTTTAAGTAAGAATTGATTACATTCAATTTTTATATCAATTTCATTACATCAATACATTTTTAAAGGTTAGATACATAAATAAATTAACTAAACAAGATAAATTCTTTAAGTTTCTCTGTGGCAGACAATTATTACCATGCAGTATGCAAAAGTGCATACTAGTGGGATATGAGAAATGGGGGAAAAAAAGATAAATTGTAACATTTATTTAATACTTCAACTTTTCAACACGTTAAATCAATCAAAATCGCATTTGTAGATTGTATTTTGTCAATGAAGGACGTTACAGACATATTCAAATAGCAAGCTTAAAATTCTTTCTTTTTGATTTCTTTAATAATTGTTACCATAATACATTAGGTAATTAATTTTTTCTAGATTTAAAATATAATTATGATACTTTTGGGGGGGAAAAAAAGAGGTAAACAAGCGGTAGATTTTGCAAAAGAAATCAAGTTCGGTCTGAAGAATGGGAGATAGCCTCCTCTACAATCCTAGGCAAAACATCTGTTTGATAGAGCATTTGTCCTAAATACCATAATCAAGCCCGTATGAGATTAGGGAATTTCACAATTATAATGTAATGTTTGGTAAGGAAGATTAAGTGGCCACACTAACAACCCAACCCCGATATAATTCATGTTTGATAAGAATGATTAAGGTGTATTGGAAGACAAATTATTTATCTACCATCTCTTTCTTTTCAATTTTTATGTATCATTTGTTATCCCCTATTTTTATTTTCTATTATTTTTTTCGTTTTTCCCAGATTTGCTTTTTGTTTATTTTGCTACCGTAAATGGACCATATATTTTGAAGTTTGATTATAAATCATATGAGACCCTCATTACATGATAAATGAATCCTGCAACATCTATTATTTAATTTTTTTCAAGTTTCATTATCTGCAATTTTTTTTTTTAATATTAGCGAAAATAATATTGTAAAACATATTCATTTTACAAAATGAAATTTCTGTTTTGGATATAACTGTACACACTCAGATATAATTCGATTTAATGATGGCAAATGAAGTAAAAACCCTAAATTTTTATGGGTTAAATGGTAATTTAATTATCTAATCTCACCCAAAAGCCCCACAATCTCATGGGTGGAGGGGAGACTTCTGACACCCTCTAATCTCTCCAGCCCACTGGGCTTCTTGTAGAAAACAGGCCGGTTCGTTCTCATCATCCCCTCTACCAAACACAAGATTGTGAAATGATACATACCAAAGTTGGGCCTAATTTAATGTATCAAACAAAAATCAAGTACACAAGAGTCTAAACTCTAAAGCCAATTTGGCCAACAGGTAGGCAGGTTGGGACGGGATCTCTTATTTCAAATGGTATTTTATCTCCTATTTGATGTCTTTAAATGCACGTCACGTGTATTAAATATTTTCTTACAAAAATATTTAATAATAAATATAATACACGTGGTGTGCATTTAAAAGTATGGAATAGGGGATGAAACACCTTTTGGAATAAGAGATCTCGTCCTGGTTTATTTGCCTTCCCACAAACATGGTTGAAACAAATGTCATGGATGGATTTCACACATTCTTTAGCATCTAAAATGACCGTTGCAATGGAAGAAAAATTTTCAGCTGGCTTCTGTAATGCTTGAACGAGTAACGGCAGCCCTCTTCGATGTCAACCCGCAAGCCACCAACACTGCTTTCGCCTCTGCCTTTTCCGGCCCCAACAGAATATCAAGAATCTTCGCAAGCCAAGCGATGCAACAGAAATTTATATTGCTGCATCAAAATTTATTTTGATCCAACCTGAATCCAGGGGAGACCAAGTCGAGATAGCAAACAGAAACTTCACCATATGAAGCTATAAAATTCCGAGCAAAGGAGACACTATCCATATGCGTAGAAAGAGAATCACCAAACAAACATTAGTTCCGATTGAACCAAAGACTCGAACGTAGTTTCTTGCTTACCTCGATGAACCAAGCTTCGGCTGAGTTGGGACTGTGGTGAACAGCCGTACA
>JACFYI010003498.1:523909-537778 GCA_014898755.1 Handroanthus guayacan | reverse complement strand
AAAGGTGCTTAGTCACTACTTAGGCATAATTAGGGGAGTGAGTTGGCTTCAAATCCTACTTTTTCCTTCCAAAAGCATGATGAATCATCAACTTTTTCAGATTTTTTGGTATATATATCTATAATTTTGGCTTATTTGATGTATGTATATATATACACACATGTGGACTGAGGTTGGGAATTATTTGGGTTTTTATTTAAATCAAATTGGGTCTAATTCGGGTCGAATTTCTCGATTGACGTTGAGGTCCAATCGAGAAAATGTATTTGAACACGTGATACGTGAGTTTGAAATCGAAACATGGCTTATTTTCTTGAATTCGTTTTGAATTTCCAAAATTGACGAATTTAGAAATTTTAAGTTAAGAAAATCCGTGGGTGTCACAGATGATGTCACGCGACAACATTTTAGAAGAGTTTTTGAAGACCTCTCATACAAAATTATATGAGGACGTTCAAGACAGTTTTCATAAATAGTGACATGCAAAATCCTGATAGTTTTAATCACTTTATCTATATCTCAATTGTATTATTACCCACATGATCTTATTTTGAACTCGTACCGACTTAAACATTGAAAAATTTTAGTTGGGATAATTATCGACCAGCCTAATGTATTCTCTGGTTTAAGAAAAAGACTTTAGAAATAAATCGATGTGATTCCACAATGGCTCAACTCCAAATCAGTCAGATTGGAGTGTTCTGTTTGTTTGAACAATTGATGTCCTCGAGTATGGGAGGACACGTGAAATGTTAAACCAAGGTAGAATCTTGTTAGGTCCTAAAGTAATGCCTAAGCCTATGGAATCATTAATAAATTACTGTCTTCTGCCCAAATAATTGCTCTTTTTGCCACACGAAGTCAAACTTCAATTATTGTATTTATGTTTTTCATGATTTTGATATTATGAAAAAATTCTAAATTTAAGCGTCTTAAACTTTTCAATAATATCCACACTTTTGCAGAAAAAACTAAAAAGCAATTTTTGAAATACAAAATATGTATTTTAACATAATATTATTTTACAAAAACTATATATATATATATATAAATAAAAAGAAAATGCATACATGTCTGTGTGTGAGAGGTACTTTCCACGTATTGTCAAGGTATGCCATCAGAGGTCAAACCCCCTAAAGCCAAAAATAAAAATTTGATGTGCCCCTATGTATAGTACCATATCCTGTGCGATGAGGGGACACGAAAATTGTCACTGATTAAACCAAAATAATAATAATGATAATAATAATAATAATAATAATAAAAAATCGTCAAAATCTCTTCAAGTTACAAAGGGTTGCAACACTTTGTACTCTTAGAATAGTATTTAATCTCAAAAGTGGCTAAATATAAAATATTCGAAAATCAATTGAAAATTTAAAGAAGCATAATCATAAAGTTTGGTAAATGTAACTTTTATTTGATTAGATATAATTTACAAATATTTATAGAAACGTCAGGAAAAGTGTCCTCGATACCGCTTTCAACTTTTACCATACTTTAGTATGTCTGGAACAGTATTTCAGGCAGAATAATGTGGTATTTTCAATTGTTGTTGTTTCTTCTTTCTTGACTAAAAATACAAAATTTAAGAATAGAATCTATTGAAATACCCACTTTTGTTAAGTGCTATTTACTTTTTGGACAATAGATTTGTGTCTATTTTTAAATAATTTTGCTTAGCATATTTTTTTCACATTACAAAAAATATATTGTGGTGTCCACACACCTAAATTATTGTTAGTTGGATACTTGAAAGTTATAATTACTTTTCTAGTACAAATGATAAAGAGTGAAACCATGGGCGTCCATGGGTTCCTTCCTTTGTCATCTTCCCCAAACAATTATTTTCAGCTTCCGTTGCGATTTTCGTACATTTTTGCAGACATATATAAAAGGAAAAAGCTTTTTTAAATGCTACATGTGACCAAACAAAACCTAAAATTTGTGAATCATTGCTGTACTAATATTGAAAATTCAATTATATATATTCATATATAATATAATTCATTATTTTAGTAATCTCATAATATTGAACATACAAGAAATTTTTGGTGAGGAAGCACTAAAAAATGAATGCATACATACATATATACATATATAATATGATAAAGAACATATGTAAATTTATGTTATTCGATTGTCAATATTGATGATAATAAATTTTATTCCATATTGAATTTTTTCTTCTTTTTTCGTGTTTTTTTGTTCTTTTTTTGATGAAAAGCCGCCAGGTGCCTAGGTGGTGGGGGCCGGGCATTGAGGTGATGATACCTAACTTGTGTATTAGCAATGAGAAAAAATTCCCTATGCATTTCCATTACATCTGAAAAATTAAAAAGAAAAGAAGAAAAGAAAAGCAAAAGAAAAACCTCGATGAGCTACATGTGTACATGTTTGTATCAAAATTGTCACAATGTTGATTCAGCGACATCATAACAACCCATCAGCCGACATATATCAATTCCACCCTAGTAGTCAAATAATGGTCAATTCACTCTAATCAACTAGCAGTATAATCATGCTTTTCACTTAAATCTAAAACACAGAATCTTTTTTTTTTATCTAATCAAGTTTAAGTTTCTTGAAAACAATTAAATGGTCTCAATATTTCCTCTAATTGAGCATCTTTTAGTAGGACAAAATTTATCGCCACAAGTGTTGATGAGAAAATATATGAAGAATCATTTTTTGTATTAATTGTAGTCCATCATCAATTGCAACTCTAAGACAAATGCCACAAAATACCCTTAATTTCCAATTATATATAGATTTTGCCGATCCTTTAAAGAAAATACCAAACAAATTATATCAAATCATGATTCAAAAATTGAATATATATATATATATATTGTTATACCAAAAAAATAAATTAAGCTAATTAATTTTGAGAAGCTGGGGTTTAGCTTTGAGATGATCGATCATCCTAGCTGGTTAAGAAGACAAAGTACAAAAACGAAGCCCGTGAAGATTGCATGTGAAGATAAAAAGAGCTGTTATAATCAGTCCCTTTGACAACTTATATAGACCCACTCACGTGTCTTTTTTGGCATTTTACATCAAATTACATTTAATCACCAATATATTTACCCAATTATTTTAACTGACAATTATTCTAGGCAGCATATTTAGGCAGAGATACATAAGACAAGTACAGGATGCAGATATACGGATGCATACTACTTAATTATTAAAATTTTATATTTTATACCAAGTTAGCCTACTTTAGGGTAAATAATTAAATAAAAACACTGCTTGTGATAATGATTCTGTTTTATTGTTGTAATAAATCAAGCTAAAATCAATATGAAGCTATGTAATTGGGCGCTAAAATTTAGGGAGACGAGGTTCAGATTGTCACTACTATCTTCTTTATTTTTCTTATTAAGAAAAAACAAAGAAAAAGATAAGCGACTGTTAAAACTACTAGAAAATAAAATTTAAGTCATATTGATCAACAATTAATTTGAACTGCTAAATCAGTGGTCATATAAAACACTAACATAATCTCTAACGACTTGTTTAATAATATACGTACCCACAAAACATACAAGAAATTCCCAAATTTAATTTATCAAATCAAAGGGTAATCGCCGAGCCAAAACTTGACATCTCTGACAATTTCTTCATGTCCTGGCTCCACTAATTTGTTGATTCTATTTGAATGATTCATACAAAAATTCTTGATTGATTATCTATCTCGATATTTGACCACATTCTAATGATTTATAAGTACAACGTTATGTGACAAAAGTATCTCTCTTTGCATGCATTATTACAAGTTGGTTCTTAATTTGTGTACATTCCAATCAAATTAAAAATACCTAAATATCTCCAATGTGTTGAAGTTTAATTGGTTAATGTCTTAATTATGTAACCCTTAAGACCCCATTAAACAGCAAATCCAAACCAACGTGTTCGCATGGACGAGAGAATGAGTTACTAACTAGAAACAAAATTTACATATGCCAAAATAGGACCAGTTACTTAAATAATACCTAACCATAAATTCACAAAATAAAAAATAAAAAATAAAAATAAAAATAATGCTCAACACTTATTACAAGACAACAGGGGAAACACAACACAGGTCCATCATGGAACAATCTTTTACTTTCTCATGTCCACAACAGTTTTTTTATATTTTTTAAAATTAATTTTCACTATATAAAACCATCACCCCACTTCCTCCATTGCCCTGTATCTATCTTCAAAACTCCCCACACACCTTCTCCGCCACTCCTCCGCCTCTACCGCCGCCGCCCACTGCCAAGAAAATGGGTGGTTTTAGCTTCAAAAACCTCACACTCACGGTGCTCATTTTGCTGCTTTTTTGGTGTTCTAACATGGAAATTTGTAATGCAAGAAGAGTAGGAAGACATTGGAGACAAAAAGGAAGTTTAGGGGCTTCTCTGTTAAGAAAGAAAGGAAAAAATCATGCTCCTAATCACCATCAGGGCAATGGGGGCAAGTCGAAACAGAAAGCTCCGTCTCCGAAAGCAGCCGTGCCGCCACTGCTGCCAGCACCGCCGGTGGCCGGACCTATAAAAGGTCCTCCGGCGACAATGCCACCACCGGACCAAGGGGGAGATAATGCGCCTGATTCCTCTGTTTTTAATGTGTTGGATTTTGGCGCCAAAGGTGATGGAACCACAGATGATACTAAGGTAATTAAGAAGAAGAACATAACTCAATTATTTCTTTGAATGACATATAATAATTTAGAATTATCTCCATTTTCCTGCATTTTAATTAAAGTTTTCAAGGCACTCATTATGTTCTCATCTTCCTCCCAAGTTTTGAGGGATTTTTCTTTTTTTTAAGAGTCAAATTTAAATATGTAACAAATTCCAGAAATTCCGAATTAGTTGATAAGCATTTATTCCAATCATTGCCACTAATTCCATTTTTACTACTTAAAAAAGTTCATATCCACAGCTAAAGTTGCATGTGAGCAACTTCCAACGACATTAATTCCCATTGGTCCTGTTTTTCATTACTTTTAAAAGAAAAGGAATGATTACCTCATATACACGTATCAGGTTTTACCTAATGCAAGAATAATTTACGTGATTTAAAAATTATAATAACATGCATTGTCCTTAGTTAATTAATAAAATACTTAATTGAGGGATAGCTATACTCCTGAAAATTACAATAATAGTCCCTAATGTGGGGGTGTTACTATAATTTTGTAGTGAATTGAACTAACGGCAGAATAATATTGTAATTTTCCAAATAAGAGTGTTATTGTAATTAAATCAAACTGTATGCTGCAGGTTATTATTAAAAAAAAAAACACATTTTCTTTCTAGAATCAAGAATTTTCTTTAGTTAATATAAAATGGTATTAACTTAGTTTTCAAAGTCTAAGATAGATAATGTAGCACATGTAGGCATGTAGCTTCACATGAGCCAACTATTAAAAGGCTATGTTTGATCAAATACACATTTTCAAGATTTTAGGACAAAAGGTTAGACACCTGTGACATATTTCCAGCTGTTCATGTATTGGTTAATTAAGAAAAAAAAAAAAAAAAGTTCCTCAAAAGCTTCGAGTCCATATAATTTTTAGCAATCCAAACAAGGAATAATTAGTAGGGACAAAAAAACTGCCAAGAAAATAGACAGGAGAATCATGAGGGTCCACGAAAGTGATTCTTGTTACGGCAGTTTATTCCCGTTTCCTACACATAATGCCAAACATAGTTCCACTCAAACTAACAACTGTTCGAGGTTAAACTATAATGTTCCA
The DNA here is from genome assembly GCA_014898755.1 of Handroanthus guayacan. Lineage (NCBI taxonomy): Eukaryota > Viridiplantae > Streptophyta > Magnoliopsida > Lamiales > Bignoniaceae > Handroanthus > Handroanthus guayacan. The sequence continues at coordinate 532,023 of JACFYI010003498.1, read as the reverse complement.
AAATATTTTTACAGAAATAATTCATGAAAAATAATGCCATGTTTGACCAAACAGAAAATGGTCCTAAAATACAAGCAACTTGGGAATTGATAAAATTCTCCAAATTGAGTTTTTTTTTTTTTTTTAATTTTTAATAAAGTGTTGTGTGGTGAAAATGCAGGCATTCCAAGCTGCGTGGGCTGCTGCTTGTAAGGTTCAGGCTTCCTTAGTTAATGTTCCAGCAGATTATGTATTTCTTGTGGGGCCTATATCGTTTTCTGGTCCATACTGTCAGCACAACATTGTTTTTCAGGTAAAATATACGAGAAAAAAATATGCTCTGTCATTCAAATTATGATCATTTTTATATTTTATTTTTTATTTTTGTTTTTCACTTTCTCTTGTAAACTGTACAATTTTTAAACTTTACTATCTAGGAATGTTTTTAATATAACATTCTAGTTTGATTTTTCTAGAGTTGGGCAGTGACTAATATTTAAGGGTATTTTCAGCAATTCACAAATAACATTGAAATGATGAAATTTAGTGCTCAAAGTTATACGTCAGAAGATGAAAATACCCTAAAATTAGTTACATGTTTAGTAAATGGAAGAATTGCGGTGGAAAATTCTATCGGGATGTTCAAATACAGCAAAAATATAAAAACTATGTAATTTAAATGGCTAAGTACGACAAGAAAAGAAATAGTGGATAATGTACAAAATTGCATATTGGCATTTTCATAATCTTTTTTCAGTTGCTTATTTAAATGATTCGATATGGGGAAAAGAAGAAAAAAAACTAAGAAAGCCCATGTTTCTATTAATGTCTTGCAGTTAGATGGCACAATTATTGCCCCAAAAAGCTCAAGTCCATGGGGCTCAGGCCTTCTTCAATGGCTTCAATTCACAAAACTGGTTGGCCTCACAATAAAGGGAAGTGGCCTAATTGATGGAAATGGAGCTGTTTGGTGGCAAAGTGCTCCCTTTGATGATGATCCACTTGATGATCAATCCAAACTTATTATCCCCTTGAATGGGACAGAGACACCAAAGCCTCCAATTCCTGTAATAAACCTCTCCACATTTTAGTTTGGGACAATTACTTCAACACCCCAACGAGGTTTGGTCTAATTACGGACACAATTCAAGTGATTTGAAAAATTACAATAACACCCCATTCAGCCAGCGGAAAACTTAAGTATGTATGCCAGTGTAATATTACACGTACACCCCTTGAAATATTACAAGTGGACCTTATGAAAGATTCAGGGGCGTACTTATAATGTTACAAAGGTTTGATGAAGTTTTCCTTCAGCCAAACTAACGAAATGAGGTGTTACTCTAATTTTCTAATCATGAATGATTCTGCAATAACGCCTAATCTCAGGGGTATTGAGGTAATTATCCCTATTAGTTTTTTCTTCAGTTATTTGACTTGTCCTTTTGTTTGTTCTAACTAAAATGTACTATTTGTAGATAAGAAACTCACTAGGTGGGAAAATGCCAAGCATAAAACCAACTGTAAGACCCATAAACTCCTCTTTCTAATACTCTGCAATGGGATCAAAGATAATAATTCAAGAATTCTCTAACCACAGGCAGTTAGATTCTATGGAAGTTTCAACGTAACAGTCACCGGAATCACAATCCAAAACAGCCCACAATGTCACCTGAAGTTCGACAATTGTATCGGAGTATCAGTTTACAATTTCAGCGTCTCATCGCCCGGTGACAGTCCAAACACCGATGGAATACATTTACAAAACTCCAAAGATGTGCTTATTCGCAGTTCAAATCTTGCCTGTGGTAAATAATTTATTACACGTTTACTTAGTTTAATTTTTTGACCACTTTATCTTGTTCTCATCTTCTTATACAGTTATACTTTAGCCCCATAATGTTTGGGATGCATCATCAATAGTTAGGACAAATTTGTGATCCATTTTGCTACAATCTTATCCTATATCAGCCACATTCTTGAAACTAAGCCACTGACAAGTGGACACTTTCAACCAAACAACAGATGAACACACCTGTTGTCCACAAGGTTTTGGACCCAGTTTACATTGAAATGTCATGATCTGAATGGTAAAAATGAGAAATTTGAGAACATGTCTGTAGCCCCACAAAGAAAGGAACATTTTGGTTTGTCTTGAAAGTCATGCACCTCACTAAAAGGGCATTCAGAATGAGACAGGGTTGTGGTAGAACAAAGTATTTATTGGCATTTATTCTAAGAGGATGAGGGTGTTTGCAATGGTTTACACGTTTGCAGAAGTAAAAAGTTGTAGAGAAGACTCTAAACAAAAAGTGTAGTAAAAATTGAAAGTATTTAAAAGCACAAGTTAGTTAGAGGGTTTGAACGATGGTTACTTTTAACTTTTAATTTTTTCCGTTTGATTTTAGAGAGATGAAAGTAGAAACACTATTTTCAGATATTTCAAAATATCTTAATGTGGAAAAAGCACTACTTTCTAAGAGGATGTTTTACACAGGGGATGATTGTGTGTCGATACAAACCGGATGTACAAATGTCTACATTCACAATGTTAACTGCGGGCCAGGACACGGGATCAGCATTGGAGGGCTAGGAAAAGATAACACCAAGGCTTGTGTATCAAATATCACTGTCCGAGACATCATTATGCACAATACTCTGAATGGTGTCCGAATAAAAACATGGCAGGTAAACTTTTTATAGTCCTCTGCTTCAACCTCATCTAACTAGCTATAAACTCAATTATTATCAAAGTATTAATGTGCGATGCATGTACACTTTTCCAGGGCGGGTCGGGATCAGTACAAGGCATACATTTCTCAAACATTCAAGTTTCCGAAGTCCAATTACCAATCGTCATCGACCAATACTACTGCGACAAAACTAAATGCAGTAATCAAACATCCGCGGTGGCTCTATCAGGAATCGATTACGAAAACATACGAGGAACATACACCGTAAAGCCCGTGCACTTTGCGTGCAGCGATAGCATGCCGTGTACGGATGTGACACTTACTAACATACAACTAAAGCCACAACAAGAACGGTACCATATGTATGATCCTTTTTGTTGGCAAACTTTCGGACAACTATTAACTCCATCGGTACCTCCGGTGGAGTGTTTAATGGTCGGAAAGCCATCGAGCAATAAGGTTCAAGGAGATGATGAATCTTGCTAAGTATAGTGAAAGGTGCCATTTTGAGGAAAAGGGACTAAGGGAAAAATTATTCTTGCTACATATAGTGATCAAGATATATATAAATATATAAATATGTGTATTATTACATTGTTTTGGTGTATATTTTTGTGTGGTCGGCGTGGTTTGGTTGGCTGGCCCCTTTCGCACCATTAGTTAGTGAATTTAGATTATACGATTTGTTGTTTAATGGCAAATGGATGAGTTGTTTTGGTGTGAGTATTTATGTATAAAGATTGATTGTGGAAGATTTTTGAAGAAAAGGATCGAGTCAAATTATGACATAAAAGTGAAGTGATTTAAATCAAAATTTCTACAAAGTGGGTGTTTGGTCAAGCTTATGTAAAACATCTTATAAGCTCCTACATCTTACAAGATATTTTTGGAGCTTATAAGATGTTGGATCTTATTTCAAAAATAAGTTATTAACGTATTTGGATAAAATAAGATCTTTTAACTTATAAGATGTTAGTAATGACAATATTGTAAATAAAATAATTAAAAATGAAGATGCATGTTAAGATCTTAAAAATAAGTTGGAAATTCCTTACTTTTTAAAAAAGAATTTATAAGCTCCTAACATCTTATTTTTTGAGCTAATAAGATTTTTTTTAAAAAAATTTACCAAATACTTGGTAACATCTTATAAACTCTTAAACATTTTATAAGATATTTTCAGGAGCTTATAAGCTCACCCAAACACCCTCTAAATAGTAGAAATATTGTCACCTCCAAAAATCACATTTTCTTGCGCATTAATAAATAAATTTTTATATGACCGTAGGGAACGGTTTAAGTGGCCACTGAGCGGCCATGTTACTCCAATTGGACCATTTACGAATGCTTAACCCAAAGACAAAATTGAACAGGGCCTTTGCAAACTGCAGCCCATACAGAGAAAGCTTAGGTCCAACATTAAAAAGTAACTAAAGTTTTTTAAAAAATAAATAAAATAAAATAAAGAACAAAAAAGGAAGTAGGAAAGAAAGAAAGACAGGGAAATAGAAATACAACGTCGACAAACAAAAGACACCCTGATGTGGGTTAATACCAATCCAGGCCCAAAGACATGGCCTGAGGCTGGGTTCATGGGCGTCAGAAGCAAACCCGCCGTAAGGACACAAATTGGGTCAATTCGACCGGACCACCTTGGTTGAGCCAGTTGTTGTCTGTCTATGTGCCAAGGACTGACAGATGATCCATTATGCCCCGTTAGCTCTGTTTGTTTCAAGTCCTGTGGATCAATTTGTAGACCAAACTCGACTCCGATGTCAGACTAATCTGGACTTTATTCAAAGGATTACTCTCGAATTCATTTCAGATCCTAGATTATTGCAGACATTTGGAAGACTGGGGTAATTCATATCACTTGGATCTGGATACGATTAAATATGACCTTCCGAAATAAAAGTTTTGAAAAAGAATAAAAAGATAGCTTCACATTTCATAAGTAAGAGTGGACTTTCCATTATTAAAGGGTGATTAAGTAGAGTACAATATAATTACTCGACATTTCTAAATTTGGCCTAATTAGAAAAATATTCTATATTATAAATTTTGTTCATTTGTTTTGATTTAAAATTTACAAGGCTTGCATAACATTACAAATTAGATTCTTGAAAACCTAATTGAATTAATATTCCAATATAGATTGTTAGCTCAGCATGCGTAAGTTTTTAGAGGATTTAATTCCAATATTATAATGGCACCGTAAGTTTCACTTCAACAGAACTAATAGTACTATTGCATCTAGTGGTATCATAATTTTCCAAATCATAAAAGATGATGTAACTAGGAACTGTTGACATGTTGAGATAAATATAGCTTTTTATTTAGAAGGCGTTTTGCTAAATTTATTTAAAACATCTTATATATTCCTAAATCTATAAGATGTTTTTTGAACTTATAAGGTATTAAACCTTATTTTAAAAATAGTGATTAAAGTATTTGGAGAAAATAGGCCATTTTATCTTACAAGATATTAATAGTGACAATTTTGTAATTAAAATAATTAAAATTAGAGAGCATGTTAAGTACTAAAAATAAGGCTAAATCACTTGGATGTTTAGATAAATATCCATTTTATTCACACTCTATTTTTTTTAAGGATTTTAATCAGGAAAAGAAAATGTTGTGGAAAAGGAAAAAAAGAAAAGAAAAGAAATATGAAATTTCAAATTTGTTTAGTTATTCAAAGAAAACATCGAGAAAGAAAAAAGGAGAAGAAAATGTATAATGTAAAGTAGGATAGGGAGACCTAAATAATTTTTCCTTCCTTTTCCTCACGGTTTTTTATGAAGAAAATGGATTTTTCTCAACTAAACTACATTTTTTCTCAGGTTATTCTTTTCTTTATATTTTTTTCACGAACCAAACACATAAAAATATTTTTTTTTTGACATTTTTTTCTCATTAAAATCCTTGCAGCAAATATAATGTTAATATGATAATTGTTTGGAGGTAAGTAATTAATTACAGAAAGTTAGAAGAATTAGACAAAATTGCTCATGGGGGCCGGCGGCGGGAAGTAAATTCCATTCTAATGTACCGATCTGAAGTCAACTTTGGTGAATCCAATACATAAAGTTTTCAAGTGCATGTGCGACCGTCTTCGTCATTCTGCTTGACTTTTTTCCAGCTTAATAATAATAATAATAATGATAGTAGTAGGAGTACTCCGGTTTCCTGTCTGGCTGCTGGAACCTTCATTTTTAGCAAATTTTGTGTGTGTGTGTGGGGGGGGGAGGGGGGGCGGTGCGGGTTGTTCTAAAAACAGGACTGGACAGAGAACCGATAGTCTTACTAATTATTAGTTTGACCTATGTGACATCATAAATATGTTTAACATAAATATAATATAGATTTATTATTGTAAATAATATAAAAATTATAAAAAATACATAAAATGAGAAAAATATTAGCCATATTCATAGACGATAGATACCATAATAAGCCACAAGTCATAAACTATTCATGAAGTCCTAAAAATGATAAATGCCAAAACAAAGATTCACTTCTTTGGGACATTTTATCAAACACTTTTCATACAAAATCAAACACCAAAACTTTAAGTACTAAAGTGAGAATCGAGAACAAACTCAATTTCCATCTTTCACAAACCAATGCACAAGCGACAAAATATGCTAAAGTAACCTAAACAAGTTTTAGAAATAAATCGCACATGTGACCGTTGTCCTTTTCACTTCTTCACCCTTTTTTCTTCTTTCTTTCTTTTCTATCTCGGAAAATTTTCAATAATTTTAGAATAATAGCTTGAGATTTAAGTAAATTCGAATTATTTGGCCAGTTTAATTGGTTTTTCGCCATTGGCATCAGTTTATAGTAAAACTGGTTTTGTCTTGGAAATCGGCCCAAAGAGTCCAGCAGTTCCTTGTTAAATTGGTAGAACAATCGGTTCAGATCGGTTTTCAAAACATTGTATGGGGTGACTGTCTAAGTGATATAGTCTAAGAGGGGCAATCTGGTAAATTTAAGATCTTCAAATAATGTAGTTTAAGCGTGCGTTCTAACGAAAACTCTCTCATGATCAAATTAGTCAAATCGAACAATAAAATGTTCATAGTGTTCAATATGTTCTAATATAAATTCTCATTATTGATATCATCTCAAAATAAGAAACTAATGAAAAAGAAAAAATTAAAATTTAGAGAAATACAATGACGGTGATTATACAAGATGTTAGAAACTTTGTTGAGACCAGTGTTTAGTACACTTGATACAGATACATAAAATAATCAATTACATTTCATATATAATAAAGTATGATCCAGACTTAATTAAAAAAATTATTAAAAAATAATAAATTGGTGTGTATTTAATTATTACAAAAATGATTAATATATTTAATAGAAATATATACATAATTTAATATAAAAAGATAGTTAATAAGTTAAGATTTTTTTTTTAATCAAATTGAGAGTGGTTATTAATGTAGTTCAATATAAAGGGGTATTTTAAGAATAATAACTCAAAACACACCGGTCACCACCATTAAGGAATTGTTACTTTGTATGTGGGTATGGATGAACACATAATAGGGTGGTCCTTTACAAATTATGTGCTAGGTAGCAAAAGGATCATTATATCTATAGCTAGTTTATTTTTATTTTTTTTGTAATAATAATTTTTGCATTATAGTAACTACAACTATATATTTAGTACGTATTCTTCTTCTTTTGCTTGAAAATATATTAGACGATTTCGTCAAGATGTGTTAGAGAATTTACAAGCCCGCCCAACACTCTTTTAAGTTTGGAATTCCTCGAACCTCATTCTTGGATACATTCCGATCTCCAAGGACTCAAATATTTGAACCATGCTTAGTAAAATAAACCAAAAAGCAGATAATTACGTACGTTCATGTATATTTTCATATAATTGTCGAATATTACAGTTTCTGATAATTCTATGTTGCAGGGAACTAAGGCATAAAGCAGTGGTGGTGATCAATCACTTAGAGGAAAGGATGGTTATGTAGATTACGACAATTTGGTCGACTAAATGTTTTAGATTTGCAGGTACATTTTGTCTGAAACAGAAGCCAAAAAAAAAATAATAAATAAATAAAAAATGAAGCAGTATTTACTATAGTTTTCGAAAATAAGACTATTCATCATAGTTACACAGCAAATAATTCTTGTTTTAACTTTATTATTTCGGAATTTATATCTTAATGCAGGTGCAAATTCGCTGTCTTTCCAAACCAGTCAATGGTTAGTGAACTTTACATAATTTTTTCTAAAAAAAAATTATTTTCATAATTATGTATCTGGATTACTTATTATTACTATATTATTTTTGTTTCTTTCTATGCAGTAGGAAGGGCATATTTGCTCCACATGGTCTGTGATCTAACAATTGCTGCAGAAAATGCTATTTTTGGCCAAACAAGACCTAAGGTAATTTTCTTATACCTCT
>JACFYI010003498.1:513741-523899 GCA_014898755.1 Handroanthus guayacan | reverse complement strand
TTTTTTTGTGATTTCTGTACTTAATCAATGTTTATCGTCCGCTGTATTTCAACCACTTTCTAGATTGATGGCTTGCAAACTATTTACATCATGTGAAAAAGTGATATAAAATCATAAACCATATTGTTTTCTGCAAACTGAAGGTTGGAAGCTTTGATGCTTGTTATGGGGCCTCCATTATGGATCGTTTGGTAAGTTTCGACGACTTAAGATTTCACTTATTCATGGGAATTAAGTGGAAATGCTTAATCGTGTCGATTGGAGAGATTGGCCCAAAACGAGCACGCGAAATGTGGTTTATGACAAGATTTTGCAACGCTGCTGAAGCACAGAAAATGGGACTCTTTAATACTGTCATCCCAGTAAGTTCCTTTGCCATGCTAATCATGTTATCGACACTTATATACGTTATAATCTTTACCTATGATTACCAACTGTGTTTTAGCTCGAGAAGTTGGAAGAGGAGACAGTTAAATGGTGCAGAGAGATCCTGAGGAACAGCCCGATGGCAATTTGTGTCCTCAAATCATCTCTCGATGCAGTTGATGATGGCCATGCTGGACTTCAGATACCTTAGCCTTTCTTTAAGGATGTTTTCTTGTATATTTGTATTGTGGCATGAATAACTTATCTGTTTTCTTGTGTTGTCTTTCTCTTACGGCAAATGGGAGGAGATGCGACTCTTTTGTTCTACGGAACTGAGGAAGGTACAGAGGGGAAGAACGCGTATTTGGCACGGAGGGAACCCGATTTCTCAAGATTTCCTTGGCTTCCTTGAGTTTTATTTACAATGCTTGGAAGTTTATGCATATGGTTATGGTCAGGTTACTTTTGAGAAAGAATAATATTTTGTTGAGACAGAGGAAATGCCGTTCTGTATTGTTTGAATTATGTAGGATGAGACTGTATTGCTTTAACTTCTTTCCCATGAATGGAAATGCATTTTCTTTTGTGTTAAGGTGTAAACTATGCAATCAACTTCCTTTTTTTGAGATATAGCCATACAGGCCAGTTTTCTACTTTCATGTTTTGGTGAGAACCCGAGATACAAATACGAATAAAATTTGACACAAGAGATTTAGTGTCATTTGATAAAACTTATTTTTGCAGCGAAGATAATGAGTTTGCTACGACTATGAATGATTAAGAGATTATAAAGAAGTTTGGATGCTCATATTTGCAAAATCCTACACCCTTTAAATAAAACGAATTATCGGGATACCACGAGTTGCTTGGAATAGTATATATACTGATCTTGTCTTTGAAGATAAGCAAATTGAGGTAATTGAGCTACAAATTTAAGTTTTTACAAGAAAAGTGAAAAATAGGAATGTTGCACATTTAAGGAACTTTTTATTTTTCTTTTCTTTTTTAAGTCACACATTTCACCTTTTAAAATTAGTTCATCAAAACTTATGCATTTAATCGATATAGATATCAATAGGTCCTTCAGTAGTTAGACAGTTCTATACACAGTATAGTCGTGTGTGATGGATTTAATTTCAAATAAGAAAAAAAGACTATGTTGGTTTTGGATTTCAATAAAAATTTTCAATACTTAAATTAACAGATTTGTTTTCTTACCTCAAATATCGATTTTTTTTTTCAATCTAATTTTATCAGTATTTCACCTAAATAAAATGAACGAAAATTGTATTTCAACCTAATTAGAGTTGTTAATTTATCAAAAAAAATAATAACTAGAGTTGTCTCGTTCTATAAAACAGGATTGCAATTCTTTGATATTTTATCAACACATAAATTCAGATGATGGGATATGACTACCTTTTCATCCTTTTTCCATTATTTTCTTATAACAAAGAATCCGCAATTGTTACTTGATGGTGTGCCCTAATTAAATTTTGGGTTCATACAATAGCCCGTAAATCACTAGGACCAAGCACACTGCACCGGACAAACTTTGTGCAACGAGTTCATGTCTTAGAAAATATTTGATTCGTAAGAAATTTTACCTTACAAATTAACTTGGCTAACTCCTTTGACTTTATCTATTTACTTGTATCGCTTGTTTCATAAGGGGGAAAAAAGGAAAATCAATAAATTAATTAAAATAAAAAAAATATATTCCTACAAGCTTGCTTAATCCTGGAAAATCTACGATATAGAATTGCCCACCCAACAAATTACAGTGTAATTACAAATCAACACCGAAAATTGACAACTAATCGAAAATGACGTGGTAAGATCTTGTTCACTGGCCAGCAGCGACCAACGAGATCAACGGTAAAATATTTCAATTATAGCATCATTCCTTAAGGGGCAACGCCGTTATTTTAGAGAGTAACTAGGGGCATTCTGGACTTTTAACAAAACATCCGGTGGGCATTTTAGTATAAATATCGCTGGCTGACATTTCTCAGTACTCCTCCCTAAAAGGTTCTTCCCTTGTTCTCGAGCAGCTCCATATTTCTCTCTACCATATCGCCAGATCTATCGTTCTCAGGTATGTAATTTCTTAAGATCGGAGCTATTGGACTCAGATCTGATCTTGTGCGAATTTCATACGTACGGATACTTGTTTTTTGTTTCGATTTCTCATTTATGTGGAGAAAATTCTGATCGGAATTTTGTGATTTCATTTATATGTTCGGTTGGATTTGAGGTATCTGGAGAATAGGTTTTTATTGCGTCACATTTTCCATGTTATTAGAATTTGTTGATTTTCTCGTTCATCATGGAAGGGTTTGATAGAAGAATAAGCGTTTGATTTGGATTTGGCTTATGTTTGGTGTTTTTAGGATGTTTGTTTTCTATTTTGTTTGGTTTTGGTCTGATCTGGAATTTTTGCTGCCTAATGATTTCGATCTGAAATGTAGAAATTTTAAGAATTTTGGAGGAATCTTTGGGGATCGGATCTGTTTTATTCATTCGATACCGGATTTGCTGTGTAGATCCATTTGATCTAGTGATAATTTTTTCTCAGACTTGAATTTTCTCTCTAATCATTGTAATTAGAATCTTCTATGCAATTTTTTATGTGAGCTTATCCTTTCTCAGTGTCGATCACATTCCTATATAAATGTTATCAACTGATTGTTGGATTTCAAAATAAACATGCGGTTATCACTGAAACCGTTCCATGCATGTGCATTGTACGACATTATCTTATGGTTCATTCTGCAAAAGCGGGTATTCTGTAGAAGGATTTATTTGATGCGTTGTATGTAACTTAAAACGGGGGGAGCTATATTGGGAAGTTATTTAAAAATTATGTTACAATAATTTATTTCAGTTGGTTTGTAGTGACTAATTTTTATGTTTTGAGATTCTAGATAGAGCTTTCAATAATATTAGGAATCCCAATGCACTGTGCACTTAATATTTTCTCCATCTTTCTACGAGAAATTACGTAGTCACATACACCAATATGCATGTAAACCCGGTCATACTTGATGTACTGTCATGAATCACTCCTTGGCACATATAAAATCTATCTTACGGATATAAATTAATTGCTGCCATGTTGATATACAGGGGTCTAAAGCAAGAAAGAGAAATGGGGCTTACATTCACAAAGCTTTTTAGCCGGCTGTTTGCCAAGAAGGAGATGCGCATTCTGATGGTTGGTCTTGATGCAGCTGGTAAGACAACCATTCTGTACAAGCTGAAGCTCGGAGAGATTGTCACTACTATCCCCACCATTGGTATGTCGATTATTCTGCAACTTCAGTGATTCTGTTCTTCCATTGCTCTGCTTCTATTTAAATTGAGGCCAGATTTCTACTATTCATTCTTCTGGGGCTGACTGTTTGTATGCAGGTTTCAATGTGGAGACTGTTGAGTACAAGAACATTAGCTTCACCGTTTGGGATGTTGGGGGTCAAGACAAGGTAGGGCTGTTGTTTGTGCTAAGTTTCATGATTGGTTCACCGTCTGTTGACCTTTTATTTGTTGAAGCAAATAAATATGAGTGTTCTGTATCTCCTTTTCAATGGAAACTTCCATGAATATCATAGTTTACTAAGTTGACTCCCTTCATTTACAGATCCGCCCACTGTGGAGGCACTACTTCCAAAACACCCAGGGACTCATATTTGTGGTGGATAGCAATGACAGAGACCGTGTTGTGGAGGCAAGGGATGAGTTGCATAGGATGTTGAATGAGGTAATAACACTTCTGTTACTTTTTCAAAATAACACTTTATAACTGAGGACAAATAATGTGGAAATTCTTGTTCGGTGACAGGATTGGCCTTTAAATTATCTTGTCAATTCTTTTCGGTGACTGGACATTGTTAGGGGGGAAATTGTTACTTGCAGAAATCCCTGATAATAACTTCTTCTGTATTTACTCTGTTCAGTAGAGTATTATCTAGAACGTTCTGCCATTGACTTGAGCTTCTTAATATCTTAAAGCCATTTGTTGGTAGGTGTTAAACAAATATGCTTGCCGTAAGTTAATTGCTGGTAAATAGGAGTGACATCAACTGCACTGAACAAACTGCGTCACATGAGATCAAGTCACAATATGTGTGTCTTCATTTGGTTTTGTATGCCTAAGGAAATCTTGAGCTATCATTAAAAGTTACTATTTTAAATCTTATTGATCTTTGCTATAAGGAATGGTAAAGAACAAAGGGGAATCCTCGCAACAAAGTTCACTAACCACACCTACATTCATCTATAAGGCCACCCTCCTGTGATCATGCTTTTGGATGAAATGAGTACCCAGTTTCTATGCAGTCCGTTTTTTCTGGACTGACCATGGAAATATGGTGAACCTGCCCTTATAATTCCTTGTGACAAAATGATTATGCTGACTATGCCCTTGATATTTGGCTGGATATTTTTTGCTGCTCCTTTCAGGACGAGCTGAGAGATGCAGTGTTACTTGTATTCGCAAATAAGCAAGATCTTCCTAATGCAATGAATGCTGCTGAAATAACTGACAAGCTCGGCCTGCACTCACTCAGGCAGCGCCACTGGTAAACATTCTTATCTAGGTTTTTTTTATGATGGTACTTCCACATGCTGTTTACTTTGGTTATGTCTCTATACCTTATTTTTCTTTTTTGTTTCCAGGTACATCCAGAGCACCTGTGCGACCTCTGGGGAGGGGCTATATGAGGGACTTGATTGGCTCTCTAACAATATTGCGAACAAGGCAAGTAGTTGAAATACATTTAAGTACACTAGCTGTGGTCAGGCTTCATTGACAACCATATTGATCAATTTTGACTCTTGACTTGATTATTGCAGGCATGAATGTTGGAGTTTGAGTGATGCTGGTTGCAGCTGGGTTTTTATCTAGTCTTTTATACTAGTTTGTGTGGCTATGTTTTTAATCTTTCAAGTGTTTTTGTTTTCGTTTAGGACCTTTCATATCGCTTTGCGAACACACAGTGGCCTGTTTCATATGTTTGCAAACATTTTCTTAGTTTTGAATGTAATACTGTTCAATCCATTCATGAATTCTGGCTTCCTCTTAATTTTGCATGCCTTGTGCTGCTTACTCTACAAATTGAGTACGCATTGATTATACTGAAATCCTGAGTACTGATAAGGTTGTATCGGAAGAGTTTTGGTTTTCCCCTTTCTTTTCCTATGATAAGAGGAACAAATAAGTATATAAACGCATCTTTATTGATGAATACCATGTGAAGTTGCAGATTGACTGCCAGATGCCACCTTGTAGGACGGTATAACATTTTGCCTGTAAAATTTTTCTATTTTTCAGTGATATGGATAATTTTAGGTTGCGTGCTAGACCTGCGTGGGTAAATTAATAGGATTAACTTTTCATTCAATTCTGAGTTCGAAAGAGTTCCTAACTGATGGAGAATTAGTACACTTATTGTATGGGTTAATTTTTTTAATGAATTCATACTACGCATCGTTTTGATGTGTTTGTAAATTAAAGTGGGAATGGGTTTAATGTCGTTTTGTATGCTGGAGTTGAAGAAGGGATTTATTACATGTGCAGTTGTGCACTATTTCAAGATTAAAATAGGTTTACAGTAAGTTATGTAAAATGTTGAAGGAAATATGATTATCCATTCAAAGGGGGAAAAAAATGCTTCTAGTGAAGTGAAGAGTTTAGCATGTACAACAATTGTATATATTCTTTTGAGTCCATGACATATTTGTTTATAATATAATAAGCGCAATGATCTATTTATTGGGTCCAAAATGGGCCAAGTCCAAGCCCAGTGGCCCAGTAGGACCATCTTACCGGTGACTCTAAGAAGAAAATATTTGACTTGTTCATCTTGCTTCGAGCGTGGGGGTTCAACAGGGTCATTCCAGCCCACTATGGATCTATATCTAAATTCGTCTCTCATTTTTTATTTTATTGCACAAATGCTTCCCAAATGTATTGTGCCACAACTTATATCTTTATAAAATAATTTTTGATACACTTGCCATGTGTTTAGAATATGAAATGAGAGAACATTATTTCAAAATGAAAGATCCTAATCGATTGCGATCATAGGATGGACCAACATGAAAATTCAATGGTGCTAACTAAATATGACATGTATCTGTAATGTTAGGTCCTCATTATATATGTCTCCAACCAAGTGTGGGTCAAAGTTTTGCACTCAATTGACTTAAGCTTGAGGGTTGCGATACCATAATTTGATTGACCTACATAAGTTATTACAAGAAAAAAAATGCAGATTTGTGATAGACTTTTGAGATGGAAAACGAATCATTGTATTTTGTGACGATTTTATCCATTTATTTAATAATAGAGCAAAATAACTATTTAATGGACTCTTGCTTTATAAATAGTATAAATGTATAGTATATAAGTGTAGAAGTATTTATAAGGATATAGTAACAGAAGATATTGACGAAATATTAATTTATAGAGATTATTGTAATTTATTGATGCATGTCTTATATAATTTGTTATATTACACTACTCATAATAAATAAACTTAGTTATAATTCATAATCAAATGTCAGCGTAATAAATTATAACCTTGTAATTAATTACTTGGTATAGCTTCAAATAATTAATTAATAGTGATTGAATTGAAATTAAATTAATTAATAAATTATTATGTAAGAATTATTGGGTATGTCATAGACTATCATTGATCAATAAGATTTATTATCATCATTATAATTTATTTATAAAAAATTAAGTTAAAAATTTAAAATTATGAAAATATTCTTTGATTGAAATTAATAATTAAAATAATGTTAATTTATTAAAAAGCAGCCTGGGACGGATTTTGCGACGAGAATCTCCGTCACAGAATGGGAGATGAAACCTGACCTACTTTTCCCCACTTCTTCCCCGTTTCCCCATTTTCTTTCCTCAAGAGTCTTCTTCTGCGCAGCCAAGGTAACTCCCTTCCTTTTGTCGTTTTTTTATTTTTTTAATTATTACTTTTTTTCCATTAGACTGGAATATCTTGCCGACGAGAGGCCGGCGGTCTTCTTCCTATCAACCACTACATGTGAGTTTTATTTTTATTTTTTAAATATAGAAATTGATTTTTTTTTTTTTTAATGTTACTGTAGCTTTGTCAACTTTGGGGAAGATTTGAAAAGGTACGTAGTTTTTTTTTTCCTTCAAATATTTTGTCAATTAAATGTACGATTATTTATTTGATTTTTTTTTAATATTATTTTGTGTTTGGACTATGTTGATAAATTAAATGTTGAGTTATGTGAGGATTTGAATGTGGTTTAGGGTTTGAAATATTTGTTGAACTACAAAACTTTTGCCAAATAAAAAAGATTATATATGAGCGTGCAGAGAATGTTTATATGGGTTTTCTAGTACATAAAAAATTTAAGCTAGTGTATTCAAGTATTTTTAACAATTGTGTTATCAATATTAACTTGGTTAAAACGTGAATTTTATATAGCATGTTCAAAGGAAATTGGGATGCATCGTGGAGTCAGAGTTCCAATGAAGAGGTTGAAGGGTCTCAGTCGAATATGCCATCTAAGTTGCAGGTGAAATCACTAACTTCATCTTCATCTGGGGAATCTTGGACACAATCTACAAAACATCAAACGGTTGCAGAGAGGTTTCAAATACTAGAGAAAGAAATTACTAGTTTACGAGCAGAAAATAAGAGGTTGAATGAAAAATTGGATTTGATATCTTCGGAAATATCACAGGGCATTCAACAGCTTTTTCAGAGTCTACAACATTTTATACCACCTGCCCTATACCCTTCGCATGCTCCACACCCCCTGGTACCTCATCAATCTCCATATCTGCCGTCGAGCTATGGTTTTATGTCTGGGCCATATCTATCTCCTCCCGAGGTACCTCATTATGTGCTATCTTCATCTAGATCTCTTAATCAACATGAACAAGAAAATAACAATAGTGATGAAGAAGATGAGATTTGATTGATCTGTGTTTATAAATATAAATGTTGTTGGAGAATTATGGATCAATATTGTTTGCATTGTTGTTGAACAATTGTGGATGATATTTTTGTTGTTGAAGAATTATGGATAATGCTATGGATTAATTGGTGAGTTTAATTTGATATTTGATCTTTGTCTTGTATTATATGATGTTTAATAGATTTGAATATATCATTTGATACAAATTTTATTTTTTGGATAAAATTGAAATTAAAATAATTTTTTTAAAAATCTAACTAAATTTCCGTCGCAAAATAAGATTATGACGCTTCGCGATGGAACAAAAGAAAAAAGTCATGAAATGTGCAAAAGCTGAAAATCCATGTTAGTTTGCAATGGAAAATCTGTCACAAAAAAATGTAGAAAAAAAATAATATGAGTAATTTGTGATGGATTTTTCCATAGCAAAAAAGCAATGAAATAAATCAAAAATAAAATAAACATTTGCGACGAAAATTTTCTCTTACAAGTGTATGACAAAAAATATCTTCCATTGAATCTGTTGCAAAATCCCGAAGTTCATCCATCCCTTGTGTTTGTCGCTAAATTCCTGATGAACATTCATTACAAAACCCATCTCAAACGACCAAGGCCTGTGCGATGGATTTTTTTCGTCTCAAATTGCACCACAAAATCAGCGATTTTTTAATAGTGAGTTATCATTTAAGTATCGAAAGGTTTTCACTTGGACCACTCCGGTAATCCTAATGTTGTATTGGTCTTAGGTCATCCTATTGATAACTTGACCCGTGGTAGTTCTCAACCACACCCAATTTGTCATACATAAATAGATGTGTTGGCAGCCTTCGTCTAGGGGTGTAAAACAAATTAGATATACTTCCCTCGTATTCATATTATATTAACTTATATAACATTTGTATCTTATTTGCAACCAATAGATGTTTAGGCAATAACATCCAAAATCATATTTCACGAATTTAATCAAATTAGAGTATATCCATATTCATTTATAGTAGTTCGAAATCCAAACTCGAATATGATTCTTTGACTAACCGTATTCAACTATAATTATTCGAATGTCCGTATATGTTGGATACCCGAATGCATTCAAGTGCAACTCAATATATATATATATATATATATTGTTAGAAGGAACTATATAGTTTTATTAAAAGGGAAGCAATCAAGCAAAGAACATAATAGGATTCCTTCGGAAAACAGCTTCTAAAATATTTATCACTTTTGCCTTTTGTCTGGTGGTCTAAAAGTCTAAATCTCAGATACTTAGAATACATGAAAAAAGTAGAATACATGTGGTATATTTTACATACGGATAGTAGATATAATGAAATTATGGATAATCGAACATGTAAACGGTTATATCAAAAAATATGTATTAGGAGGACATATTAAACATATCAAATATGTAATTACCATATTCATATCCATTTTTACCATTTGCAAGGAAATTAGCTAACTTGTGGAGGTTGAAAGTCAACAATGAACTACAAAATTGTTTAGTACACATAGTTTTTTTTTTTTGATTAGTGTTTAGTACACATAGTTATTTGCTCATGCATGAGTGAACTTCACCTCAGCTACTGCTGAAGCTGATCATGCACAGATGAAAATTGAATACCAGGTTACATTGTTAAAAGACTAGGAAGAGCATGAGGTTTTTACCATATGTGGAATCCGTGCCTAAACTGAGTACTGTGTAATAGATAATATAATTGTAAATATTGCTGTAAGTTTCAAAATATTTTAGGAACAAATAAAACTATTCTAGATTTAAAAATAATTTCCACAAGCTTAATAATGATATAATCCATG
>JACFYI010003498.1:485721-495841 GCA_014898755.1 Handroanthus guayacan | reverse complement strand
TTTTTTTTTTTTTAAATTACAAATGCATTCCATAATTGTATTAGTTGTTTTTGGGACCTAGTGATTGTTAATTATTGTTTCCTCACATAAAACTGAAAAAAAACATACATAATGATGAAGATGATCTCTGCGACAAATGTTACTCATAATGTCAAAAATAGGAAAAATAGGTTCAAAAAGTTGGAAATAGTTAAAATTGTTAGTTTTCTAAATTTTTCATGTATGTGAAATGAGTATATTGCACTACCTATAATAAATTAACACGTGCATGTCGGAAAAAAATTAATATTGAAATTGCCCATATCTTGACTTTACTAAATTTAGTCAAGTATATCTTTAAATCAATTCAAGACAAAATTAAATTAGGTACAACATAACAATGTAAAAATTTTTCTAACAATGAATCTCTTTGTCAAATTCAATTAATAACATAATAAAGATAATTGTGCAACTGTCCAACGAAAATACTATACATTACTAGCGTTTAGTTCACAATATACGTGTTCATAAAATAATAAAAAATATAATCATACATAGTAAGATATTATATACTTTTATTCTATATGTATTTAGTAATATAATTAATATATTCAGTGTAACTATATATATATATATAATTTAATAAAAGATTAAATTAACTTTTCAGCAGAATTTTAGATAGTTGTAAGTGGTTACTAGAATAAGTTAATATTAAGGGGCATTTTAAGAACCCCATATGAAGACATGCTATTAAAAATTTAGTGCTTTATATATGGTATATAATAAAAATGGAAATGCGTGTGTACATATATGTGAATATTGTATATTACTTGATTTCATTTAAATCAAGCTAAAATTTGTCACAATTTTTCTAGAGAGGCGAATTAATCGTTGCAACATTCGATTAATACATTAATACATCAATAACAATGAAAAATTAGTCGTCATCATTCCTTGAATGGAGTGACAACTGACACCGCCTCTCCTTTTCATATGTAAGATGTAGGTTCAGATCCTACCAATGGTATATATAAATTTTTATTTACCAAGTGATAATTTAGAGAATTTGACTTGTCATAAAAAAAATAAAAAAAAATCAAAGATTAGTACAACAATAATAAATAAAAAATAATTCTCAACAGCTATTATATAATCAAAAATTTTCAAATTTATCATACCCTAAAAAATAATCGCACCTTCTAATTAGTTCCAACTGGTAATCTTTAAAACTATCAGACATCCACCTTATAATTAGGACAAATCTCGTCACAAAATGTGCCAACTGCTTAAAACACATGGCTAAAGGTCAAAAGGCGTAAAAGCGTGAAAGGGTACTTATTAAATGCCTTCCGTCCGGATTGTCTGACCGTTGTGCAATCTGCCACCACCCTATACCCACCCAATCCCATTAATTAATAATCATTCACGACGTAATCGACCACTGGCAAATAGTATACTAATAAGGTGGCGTTCGGAACCATGTTTGTATGCTGGGGTTAGGTGGATTTTGAGTCAGTCGCCATTGTCGAAAATTAATCGTGTTTATATGTATAAATATGTAGTGACTGATTGAAGGTTGGATTAAGACAATTGACTTGGGCGGAAGGTCCAGATTGAGGAAAGATGGAGGGGAATGGAATTCAAGTGGCAAAATTGGAAGAGAAAAAATTGAAGGAGTATGAGGATGAAGTTTCGCATCTTGCTCTTGATATCGGAGGTAAATTGCTTTTTAATTGCTGTATTTTTCTTTTTTTGAATTCAATTTACAGGTTCATAATTTTGGGTTCTGAATTATTGGATTTGACTTTTCAATCGTCATCTACGCCTAATATGGGATGCAGAAATTCTGATCGCCGTTTTTTATTTCTGCTTTTCTATTTTCAATATGGATTCAGAGAGGTGTTGATTTTATGGGTCGTTCACCATTTTAACAATGTCATGCCGTAACAAATAAAGTTTAAGCTACGCTCACGTTCAAAATTGGATAGAAAATTGAGCTCAACTTTTTTGTTTTCGGTATGGGGTATGTATTGAATGATAAACTGCAAGATATTAAGCCAGTTTGAAATTTTAGAACTTAGGTGAAGAATCATTTTCCCCTCTGCATGGTAAATGCTGCATAAATTTGCTTGAATTGGAAAAATTTTACATCATTCT
Source organism: Handroanthus guayacan (assembly GCA_014898755.1). Lineage (NCBI taxonomy): Eukaryota > Viridiplantae > Streptophyta > Magnoliopsida > Lamiales > Bignoniaceae > Handroanthus > Handroanthus guayacan. Next base: position 493,705 of record JACFYI010003498.1, on the reverse strand, counting down.
TGGTGATTTGAGAAGTGTTTGCTAACCTTGATTGTCCCAGTTCAAACCCTGCAGCAATCAAGTCGTCGAAAGAAGGATTTGAGGAGTGAATGCTTGATAATGATAGTTTTGTATGTAGACCTCATTAAACTATGCTTCTAGAGATGAAGGTTGATATACCCTAAGAGAGTAAAAGAATCTGTTGCGCTCATTCGAAAGTACTGGTATCTGATCAGCTAGGATATTAAATCTCCATTACTATTTCCATTCCGAAGCACTAAGCAAAGTCTGTTATTTATGTTTTACCTTTGAACTTTTCTGATTCATGGAAGAACTTCTTGCACAACTGTAAGAGACTGCAGTATATTTTCTAGATGTCGTTATGCAATTGACATATTAGGAACAGAACCATCAAATTATGTTTATGGAGATGGTAAGTAGGCTACATAGAAACTCGTTACTTATCACATCCAAGCTAGAGGAACTGAGAACGCTGATGGCCAATAGTTTATCCCATTCAGCTTAATAAATTTTTGTCCTTCATTGCCTTATTGGAGATCAGGATTGTACTTGAGACGTAGCTAAAGATGGAATTTTGCTTATAGAATGGAACTAGCATCCTTCTGATTCCACTTCCGGCAAGGCCAAGCCAACAAGTGAAAAGATAGTTCTCTAAGTTCCCATGAGTGCTTAAATCACCATTTTGTTCGCTGCACCCGGAATTGGTCAAGTTTAACTCCGGCGACATGTGGGCCTTTTGTTTAAGATATCTTTGGGTGGCAAAAGTACCTGGTCAATGCAGTAGGTGTATTCCAATTGGAAGTCATATTTGAGACTGACAACCTAGATTAAGATACTGTCATCTGGGAAGAACTGTAAATTGATGTCAGAGCTATCTTCTGTGCTGGACTGGAACAGAGACCATCAAGCATATTTTCAATGTGGATATACGTTGGACAGTGAACGTGATAGATCCGATAGCGCATTTGATTTAATTAACTATAACACGGACATATTAGCAAGAGACAATTCAATAAGAAACTTGTAACTGGAAAGAAGTTGAAGGCATAACTGGGAGTTACATATGCTTAATATCAACTTGTCAAATAAATGCTCACTTTTTCCAAATAGCATGTGAGTTAACAAATCGAGATATGTATTGATTTTTTCCCATTTCTTATATGTAGGTTCTCTAATAAAGGTCGTGTACTTCTCAAGTAGTAGTTGTTGCTCCAGTGATGATGAGCAAAGTGGCTTTCTAAAGGATGGAATTGATGCATCCAGTCGCAATTTAAATTGTAGGGTCCTAACTGGGAGACTTCACTTTCTGAAGTTTGAAACAAGCAAGATTAGTGAATGCATAAAATTTATATCTTCAAAGCGCCTTCAACACTATGGTATGTTTTTCTGTCAACATTAACACATTAAGAAGTATCATTCTTAAAACAATTATTCATCCCATGTCATATCTGCAACAACTCAATTTATCCCTGCTTCTTGGGTGCAGTATTCAATTTGTGCCAATTGTTTGCTGAAACTTTAGATTTGTTTGATCAAGATCAAGCATTTTCTGAGCTAAATAGACACACACAATCTTTCAGCTTGAATGTTTCTGCCTAATCTCTTCTACTATTTATAGTTCAACTGGACAATCTTGGTTGGGGTTTTCACTCTTTGGCTTTTAGATTTATTTGGTGTGTGCGCCGTTGCCGGGCGGCGGGACTGCTGATCTCCTGAAGAACTTCCAGCAACTGCATGTGTGGTTGGCTTAGGGACTTCAGCTCCCTGTGTTCCATGGGTCTCCCTCATGTGACCATATTATGTCTTGGCAATCACTGCTACACCATAAGACAGGTTATAAGCATTTAAAGTAAAATAACGTTGAAAAGATTAGATGCTAACAGGTAGATCTGATCCTAATGTGAAATTTTAGATAGAAAAATTCTAATTGCTAACTTTCAAGAAAAATCCATGAGGTATCGGGTTACCTTGAAGGCCAATCATTCTTTATATCAAGATACAAGGCAAATCATTATTAGCCATGATTTTCAGTCACATTGGGTTGGTTCACATAACGTGGTTATGCAATGTTATCTAGCTTAAAAGATACATGGATATGGAAAGCCTATATGAGATGCTATCATCAATATTATGCAGTTTCGTCTTTGAATTTATCAAGATATATTAGATGATCATGTTGTTCTATGACCATTGTAAAGTTATACATAGGTGAGAAAACTTGTTCTGCATTCTCTACTACTCTGCGTATAGTAGTATTTCATGTTTTTGCCTTCTTAGAGGCTCTGTGACTCCAGGTCATCAGGACGGTGAAGCCCCTGCCAGTGAAAAAAGAATTGTTAAGGTAATTATTTTTTGAAATAGTGCCAGATTAGGCGACTAGATAGTTGCCTTGTCCTTGAACCTAATAAGTGATTTTTCAGTATAATATTCAGGTCCTTGTTAAACATTAAGATGTTCGATGGATTAAACATTTCTCAAGTAGTTGGTTCATCATCTGTAATTTCCAAATTGTAATGCGTAAACCGTGATAAGAGTGATTCCAGAACCAAATTAAGCATCTACTGATCATGGACATGGTTTCTCTATAATTCCATTAGCCAAAATATCTACCAATCACTATTTAGTAAAAATCAGTCTCTCAGGTGACCTAGAATGATAGTTGGGAAGAGATCCAGAAATTTTCAGCATCAATGACAAAACCTGGTGGAATATATCTTTCATTACGTGATGAAGAGTCTGTGCAAGGACACCACTTTGATTTTCTTGTCAGACATAAAATAAAAACTGTCTTGGGATATAGAAATGTACGAAATATCAACTAACCACCCAACTCTGTATCTTTTTGAAGGCCACAGGCGGTGGGGCATTTAAATTTGCTGATTTATTCAAAGAAAAGCTTGGTATTGTCCTGGACAAGGTAGATGAGATGAGTTGCCTTGTCGCTGGAGCTAATTTTCTACTTAAGGTAGGTCATTTAATGCATGAGAAAACACTCTGTGATATCTTTACTTTTCTGGATTTTTATGATTGAAGTCTAATGCTATTTCATGCTTCAAAATACATCTTTTCTCTGTTGTTCTTTCAGGCATGGATAAATGTGTATTGCACTCTACATTGTATATTGTGTTGCTTACTGTCTATGATATTTTCCTTTGAGTTATACTCTTTCAATCTTTATTTAGGTCTAGGGATCAATGTAATATTTTTCTTGTTGGTATTCTTTGAGTGAGTACAATGGAGAAAAATACAGGATACAGGATCCACTGAATATTGAAAGGAGTAATAGGGAGAAGAATCATGTACTCTTGTTTTTTACTTAATACTGAGGTGAAGAACCACACAATTTTCTATTCCTAAGATTGGGCCCTGTCTTATAATGACCTTTTGAGAATGATCACGATGCTCTGTGACAGAGCAAGCTTGCTTATTTCTATCCATGGTCCTAGTTAGTACTTAGTAGGAATTCCCTTGACTCCATCTCGGTTGAAAGTGATCACGTGTCCATCCTCTTGGAAAAGGTGTTTCGAACTGCATTAATGTCTCACGGCCTATGCTTCCAGTAAAGCTTCTCCTATAGAAAATCTTCGCAGCAGAGGTTGATTTCATGCCCATTCATTTATATCCTTCCAGTTTCTCACAGAACTGTTCTCCGAGGGTTATGTATGGAGTATAGGAACTCTAACATAGTTAACTTTATCAACTCCTCTAAGCTTCAGTTAACATAATGGAATCTCCACTTGAATGAGTCTGTCCTCTTTGAGGTCCTTAGCCTGGTTAATTTGCAGTATATGTGTTTGGGTTCATGATGTCGTTTTACTGCTTCAAAAATATGGGACAGGACTGAATTGATGAACTAGGGGCATCTATTTGTCATTTCCTGTTTCATATTTGAAAGATCTCTTTCTGCTGGATTTACTGGATGAGAATTTGTAACAATCTTCTGGATGAGCCAGTTAGTTCCCTTTCGCGTTATAACTTAAATATTGAACATGTTTCTCTTTGCTTCTGCTTCTAGGACCTTTTGCTACTGATTTTGCAAATATGTCATATTAATTCATCATGGAGAACTTGATATGCACTCTTTGTATTGCATATGCGCTCTTTGTATTTTCTTTACCTAATGTTATAATTCCAGAATTTCTTAGTATTTACTTGAGTTTGAACCTTAGAAATAGAAATATGTTATGGAAAATACTACTAGTGAAACAAGGGAATTCTGCAAGTGCTCTGAATAGGATAAATTCCATGTTAGTTACTTTTTCCAATTTCATTACAATGTTGTTTCCACCATATCGCTGACATGTAATTTACGTAAATATTTTAAGTTTGTCTACCGTGTTTTCTTGCATCTTTGTTGCCATCATTTTTCATCTTTCTCCTTGGCATTTGTCCTTTTCTGGTTGGCTGTCCATACTTTCTTCTGAAGCATGGTTATATGTTGATTTAGCTGACGTGCAAAGTTAATACTTTCAATGTATGTTGGTTAGGCAGTACAGCATGAAGCATTTACCTATATGGACAGCCAGAAGGACTATGTCCAGATTGACCACGGAGATTTGTATCCATATCTCCTAGTTAATATTGGTTCTGGAGTCAGCATGATCAAGGTAATCTTTCCTTTTATCCATAAACTAGATTAAGATTGCTTTGGCTGAAACAAAATAACATTGTTTTGAAAACTCAAGGGAAAATAGAAAATGGAGCAAGGCATTAGTAGTTCTATTAGATCTATTAATTCATGGGGTGGCTTCCAGTATGTTCATGGTCCAGCCTTTTGTCTGGCATTCATTGATTTGACTGTTATGTTTTCTATTCCGTCAGAGGAGGCATCTAACTGCTCCAAAATGAATTGAATTGATTGTAGTTGAGCTCCTGAGCCACACTCGTGAGGAGATCATGATATATTGCTAGACTAATACTGAAAAAAGCAACTTATGGTCTAGAATCACCGTACATGAATTGTTGTCATGACATGGCAAAGATCTGGATTCTCACACACATAACACGAGTCACTCCACATTAAAATCTTACTCTCCATTCAATCACATTCTCTGTCTTTGCCTATTTTCTAGTCTTTTCCCTTTTGGCTGTTTAGGTAGATGGTGACAATGAGTTCCAGCGAGTCAGTGGAACAAGTGTTGGTGGTGGTACATTCTGGGGCTTGGGAAAACTTTTGACCAAGTGCAAAAGGTTATTCTCTTGACCTTTTGCAGTAGTGTAATTTACCCTTTCCCCATAATTAGACCTATGATTTTTATTTTGTCAATGACTGCCATGAATGATGGTCCCTGTTAAAATAAAATAAAATGGAGAATATAGAATGTGAGCATTATCTAGAAAGAAATAGATAATTGATTTTTTAATTGAGAAGAACCCATCTCTTATATATAGGGATGGGGAAGGTACAAAATATAGAAAGATTATATTTCCTAACTTAACAGATATGCCAGAATATTACGTTTCCTAACTTAATAATATACTAAAATATATAATTTCTTAACTTAGGAGATATATTAGATCTTTACTAAATATATATCCTAACAGTCCCAAAATTCCTTTTTCATTTGCTTTCTTGTTTCAGTTTTGATGAGTTGTTAGAATTGAGTCGCCAGGGAAACAACAGAGTGATAGACATGCTTGTTGGAGACATATATGGTGGAACGGATTACTCAAAGGTATGTGCCCATGAGCATTTCCCCTAATCTTCTTGAGGACGTATTTGGCAATTCCAAAAACTATCCAGGTTTCAAATTATTAAACTCATAGTATTACATGAAATGGACTTGTACAAGCTTCGAGAACATCTAGAGGTTCATAAGATGATATCTAAGGGAGAAGACAGTTGCTGAAGTTCTATTGGCTAGTGGCTACTAATCCACTGCACCTCTTTTTTTCATCTGGATAAACGTGAGACCTGCACCCAGACCCAGGGCCTTGGATTTTTTGGTTTACAATAACTTTAAAAAATGGGATTTTTCACTGTCTAGTGAGTTGCGCTAGGAAAGTGAGGTTTTACTGCAACTACATTCTATCCTGAAAAGATGGATTTATGAACTCTGAGTACTTAACAGACTTAAAACCGCCACAGATTTTGGATGCTCTCATGTGAGCATCCATTAACTTGCATAAAAGGGAGCAGTTAACCTGTGAGCTTACTTCTAGGACAAATGTGAAAATGTTTAGTTCTGATTAAATTACTAAATCTTTCTGTTGATGATTTCAGATTGGTCTTTCATCAACAACCATTGCTTGTAGCTTCGGCAAGGCAATATCTGAAAACAAAGAACTTGAAGATTACAGAGCTGAGGATATTGCCAGGTCCCTCTTGAGAATGATCTCAAATAATATTGGACAGGTCAGTTAAAAATAAAAAAATTAAAAAATTAAAAAAAATGGTTAATTGTGTGCCGTACGCAATACACTGGATGAAAATGATATTTAATTTTAATCCTAATTACAGTTTTTCATTGTTGCCTCTATTCTGCATTGCAGATTGCTTACTTGAATGCATTACGCTTTGGACTGAAGCGGATCTTTTTCGGAGGATTTTTCATTCGGGGTCATGCCTACACAATGGACACAATTTCTGTTGCAGTTAATTTCTGGTAATGACCTGCTTTGATCTTGATTTTTGGTCATGTGGCATCTTATACAATACTTCAGTTCAGCCATCTAGTGATGCATATGTTATGATTTGTTTCCTTAGAAACAACGTCGCTCGTTTATTCACTGGAGCTAATTTTATCTTCTGAAATGAAATTAGATTGCCCGCTGTAAAACTATAAAGCAATAGCCTTCCATCTAATAATGTTCATCATCTGACATGTACTGTGACGATCATATTATGCAATTTTCAGGTCAAAAGGTGAAGCAAAAGCTTTATTTTTGCATCACGAAGGATTTCTAGGGGCTTTAGGAGCATTTTTGAGCTATGAAAAGAATGCATTTACGGATTTTACTCATCAATTCATGGAACAACACTCTTCGAAATCAGAAAGTTCGTGCTCCACTGGAAATGGGTTCGAAAGCTTGACTTGTGATGATGTGAAAGATAGTGGATTTATAGAATGTAGAGTACAAGTTAGAAATTAACTTGAAGTTTCTGTGAGAGTGAGAAACAAGAAGGTATAGAAGTTGTGTGTGGCAATTCTTTGTTGCCTGTGTAAGTTAGGACAGCACCTTTAACTACGTATTCTGAACATTTTCCAAGCCTGATATTGTCATAGTTGTTTTGTCATTATTTACATATGTAATTTCAGTGCTTTGTCCCTTGTTTTCTTGGAGAGGGTTGATCTGGGTAGTTTGTTTTGGTATATGTACTTATGAATTGGGAAAAATGATTGTCCCTATGTTTTTCTTATAATGTTATAAATTTCGATTTTTGTTTCTCCTGAAGCTTAATTTTCTTTCAAAATATTATTAACTTTTAAACAAATAGGGTGGTCTATGTGTCTCATGATTATAAAGGCAACGAGTTCCATCTTAATCAGTATGGGGGTTGTTTTCTGGGGTATGGTAAGCAGATGAGGATTTTTCTACGGTATAGTAGATCATTGAATTTTTATTTATTTATTTATTTTTAACTATACTGAGTGTTGTACTGCTATTAAGTGAGTTTCACATTTTGACATGGGTCAACTTGTTCATTTTCCATGAGATTGAAAAGTATTTAAAAAAAAAATATATTAGTATAGTAATTTTGTTTCGATGTCTAAGTAATAATCTTCCATTAATCATTAATGTGGAGTAATTAATTTATGATATCAATGAGGAAAAAAAAAATAAAAAATCAACTTCAGAATGAGTTAAATCAAGCCAAAAGTGATTTAGAGAAGGCTCTTAGCCAACAGGAGATGTATTGGCAGCAACGGAGCAGGGTTGATTGGCTTCGTGAAGATGATGGGAACACAACGTTCTTCCACCAGAAAGCCACTATTCACCGTAGAACAAACTCCATTCGTGGGTTAATGGATAATGAAGGCAA
>JACFYI010003498.1:450204-462029 GCA_014898755.1 Handroanthus guayacan | reverse complement strand
ATGAAAATTCCATCCTTCACAGGATAATACCTTGTGATGACTGGACATTTAAGTATCACCAATTATAATTAAAAATAGATTAATTTCACAATATTTTCATAATGACGCGGTAGTGGGGAGATTCATCATCATTTATTTGATTAATTATTGGGATTAATCTAATTATCTGATCCACGATAATGATGGACTTAGCCTGGAGTTTGCTTTTTCCTCCTCTGAAAGAGTATGAACTATGATGATATGTCCCAAATAATTGATTCAAAAAGTGCTAATCCATTACGTATCTGCTGGAGACATACTCACGCTTTTTTATGATTCTTGTTTCCACCATCAAACCACTTATTACTTAAAAGCGTCAATCCAATTTAATAGTTAGGTTTTGTTTAGTTGTTATTTATTATTATCTGTTATAATAAATCATTGGGGCAGGTTATAGTCTGGTTGGAAGCCATTAAGCATGAATTCGGCACTCTCACATTAAAAAAAAAAAAAAGAAAAAAGGAAAGAATAATGATTTAGCTAAATAAAATTATGAATATTAAAATGTAGGATAGAACAATAAGTACAAATCAACAACAGTCTATTTATAATGAATATTACCCTGAAATTGAATTGTGTTGGTCGAAAACCTTTAAAGTGATCGGATAAAACGAATAACTAGAAAAATATAATGAAAATAGGGATATTATAGAGTGGTCAGTGCATTATTCATATATATAAAAAAAAATCATGTGTCTTGTATCTGAAATGAATGTTACGATATCAAATTTTGATTTTTTCAAATTTACCTTTCACATAACAAATACACTTCGCGCGTAACTCTATTATGAAGTTTTGACCGAAGAATTCTTCAGTTCCATAAGTGGAGCAATATCTTTCTTCTACACTACGATTTTCATACATATTTTAATTACTCCAAAATGATTATATCCTCTTTTTTTTTTTAATCTTTATATTTTTATATTCCCTTAGGTTGCAAGAAATAAAGTACGTTCAACAGATATGTGATGCTGAATTAATATTTTATATGTATGGAACCGTGTGTCGTAACTACTAATTATAAGAAAAGAGTAGCTGATTTTGGCGAAGGCTAAAAATTGTAAGAGAATGAGAATGATTAGATGGGTGGAAAATTCGACGCTCCTTGATTACATATATGTCCTCTTTAATTAATTCGCTACTAAAGCACTACTCAACTTGTACAATATGTTTAGTTTAAAGATTTTGATATATATATATATATTTTATATATATTATAGAAAAGAAGAAGAGAAGAAAGGAAATATGAAATTTTAAGTTTGTTTGGTTGTTGTAAAAAAAAAAAAAAAGAAAAAAAAAACATTGAGGAAAGAAATTAGAAGGAAAAAGTTCATAATGTATTGGATAATGAGACATGCCAAAATAATATTTTTCTTACCATTTTGCAATGAAAATAAATTTTTCCAATTAAATTACATTTTCCCTTAATATTTTTTTTCTCTAATCAAACAAATAAAAATATTTTCCTTAATATTTTCTTTTCTTTTCCTTATCAAAATCTTGGTACAAAACATAATTGTAAAATTTATGTTGGGGAAGTCTTTAGTTCGAAGAGGACCAAAAGTTTTCTCCCATGGTTTTGGATTAATAATTGTTAATTAGTTGTGATTAATAGCAAAGAAAAACTTTTCGTTTCCAGATGAAGTGACATTGTCTTTTTTTTTTTTTTTCTTTTTTTCCCCTAATAAATCTACTGAATAAGAAAAAAAAGTGCCAAGAAATTAACATTCCCGTGCTTGGAAAGATCACAGAGTAATTTTCCAAGGACGGAATCTTAAGAGACAAAGCTGGAATGTCAGTGGCTTTTGCCGGAACCAACCTGATCCAATTCCTTTGTTGTTAATTCATGGACCATCATTATGTAACTGGACAGACTATGTACTCTGGATCTTAGAACATTATACATGACATAATGTTTAATCCAAGCATTCCGGACAATACCAAGTTAGCATCAATGTTGATGCCTCGTGCTATGGTTATCTTCACTAAATTCTTTGATACAAATGTATAGATAAAATTTTCTACCTAATTTTGTATGCTTTTTGAACAATTTTGACATAATAAAATCTTGGGAAAGTGAAATTTTCTATGTCTTTTACTATTAACTGAATAGATCTGAAACATTATTTATCATAGAGGAAAAGATTTAATAGTTTTGAAATATTAGATAAATATTTAAAATTACTTACTTGGACGTTCATTTATCAGAATCAACAAGGAGATGTCTGTCCAAAATCGAAGAGTTGGTATTTGATGTTCACCTATTGCGCACCTAACTGTGGTATGATTTTTGTACCAAAAATTTTCCGATAGTCCGAGCAAAGGTTCTTGTCTAGAAGATTGGATTTGACTATATTGTCTATTTTGTGCAAGCAGCACTAATAATAAAATGGCTAATAGAAAAACACGAAGTTTAAAAGGTATTTTATTAAATAAGGACTTACTTGAGATCACAGATATATTCAATATTCATGAAATAAAATAACAATTGAAACAATATACCCAAAATGTCTAATTGAGAACATGATATAATGGAGAATGCTACAATGTAACTAGAAAATTAAACAAGCAAAGATCCATAATTTAGAACACATTCCATTGGTGTTAAAAGAAAAGAAAAGAAAAGAAAAAAAAAAGCTAATATATCACCAATCTAAACATGCAATGCCCAAACCTATTCAAAACCAGAATCAAACCAAATATCACAAAGAAAGAAGCATGCAGAAATTCATGATCCACAAAATAAATCCATATATGCATTACCCACATATTTATACAGCAAACAAAATATCATTGCTCATCAATCTCGACAAAAATGGAAATCCAAAGACTGAAAATGGATAATCCCATCCTTCTAATCCTTCTCTTTTCCCTCTTATCACATTCAATAGGTACGTACGTTCTTACCAAACTCCTTTTCATTACATCAAATGTCTCTCTCTTTTATTAACCATGTTTTTGTCTTGATATTATATAACAGGGGCTGCACCTGTGGGAGTCTGCTACGGCCGTGTCGCCACCAATCTGCCACCACCCTCCGCTGTCATCAACCTTCTCCAATCCAACGGAATATCAAGAATCCGACTTTTCAACCCGGATCCAGATGCCCTATCACCCTTCTCGGGTACCCAAATTGACCTTATGATCGGGGTCCCTAACGAAATCCTTCCGGTGCTAGCCACTGGCACCATCGACACCTCTCTGCAATGGCTCAAATCGAACATTTTCTCACATGTTTCACCTAGTCAAGTACGATATTTAGCCGTGGGCAATGAAGTTTTACTAAAAGATCCATTTTATGCCCCGTTTTTAGTACCCGCAATCCTTAATTTGTACAAAGCGATTCAAACATTAGGCCTAGGTAACACAATCAAGATTTCATCATCCCATGCTGCTACAATCTTGTCCAATTCTTACCCTCCATCAAATGGTACTTTTGATCCCAATATCATACCAATTTTAACCCCTCTTTTACAATTTTTACGTGAAACCGGCTCCCCATTAATGGTCAATATTTACCCATTTTTCAGCTACATAAATAATCAAAAATATGTCACACTAGATTATGCACTTTTTAGGTCATCAAGAATTGAATTAATTGACCAAAACGTAGGCTATACTAACATGTTTGATGCAACAATTGATGCTTTTGTGTATGCTATGGAGAGGGAAGGGTTCGATGGGATTCCGGTGGTGGTGACGGAGACAGGGTGGCCGACAGGCGGTGGCGAGGCCGCGGGTGCGGATAATGCATTGGCTTACAATGGAAATGTTGTGTTGAGGGCATTGAATAATGTTGGGACACCTAAAAGGCCAGGTGTTGGGGTTGAGGTTTTCTTGTTTGATTTGTTTGATGAGAATGGTAAAAGTGGAGGGGAATATGAAAGACATTTTGGGATTTTTGGGATCAATGGAAGTAAGGCTTATGATATTAGTTTTAACTAAGAATTACGTGTTGTAATAAGCCATAGGTTGTTTTATCGGTTAGAATACTTATTCCAATTTCGTATTTTAACTTTATTCACCATCTACTTTCTATGGTACTTGACCATACTTTATTTCTTTACACATATCAAGTATGTTTAATAATTTATTATAAAAGTACTGGATTATGATTTATGAATGTCCTAGTTTTAATATTTATATATATATATATATTTAGGTCAAATGGAATGAGATATGGGACATATAATGAAATTTATGATCCAAAATTAATGCATTTCACCAATGTTCGGTTGTATAATTTTTGTCGTTAATAAAGTAATAGAGTACTATTGAGGCCCAAGAAAACTTGGGCCGTAACATATACTTATTAATGGATAGAATTTCACGTGAATTGATACACTTTTTTCTAGCAGTGTCAATGAGGTGGATCTTTTTTACCATCGATCCGAGTTCAATTTGAATTTTAAAATTTTAAATCAATCAAAATGTTTGAGGGTTTATACTTAGTTCTGAATATTCGTAATTTGAAACAAATTGGATATGAAATTAAATTTATATTTTTTGGTGTATTTTATTTGTTTTAATATAATTATTATTTACTGTTACTCGGTTTGAAGTTTCTTATCGGGTTTCCAACTTTTACTGAATTCGCATTTGGTATTAATGAACTCGAATTCTACAAATATTGAAATCAATAATGGGATTTCGATCCAAAAAATCAACGATTCAACGCATGAGCTTCCCCCTGGACTTTTGAGATTAAAAGAACAAAACCCATACAGCAACTTATCACCTATAAGGTAATCATAAAAATAGAAGGGACGTATATATGTCATTAATCTTACATATAATGAATCTTTTTATCAATGAAAAATATATTCTGAACGATAATGTTTGACAAAAATAATAAAGCTATCTTTCCCAACCAAAAATGTGACATACCTAACTTTAAAGCTCTTTCGTTATAGAAAATGCTTTTCGGATAATATGAACATCCAAATGAGGCGAAAGAAGAAGTCTTTCTTACACAGCCAAGATTAATTAAGATTTAAGAATACCCATTTGCAGTAAGCATCTTCTAATTTCTACTAATTAAGTTTCTTTATGACTCTGCAACGAGTCATTTCATGTCCTAACTAATATTCCTACGAGCTACGACAATCAATGTCGGCCCCTTTCTTGACTTTCATTTCTTTTTATCGTTTCCCCTTTCTGCCTATGAGTTTACATATTCATATGTGCATGTTTTGGCATTGTAATTTACTTCGATCAAGAATTCAAGAATTTGTTGTTGTTTGGAGTGCGTTTCATTGAAAAAAAATAAAAAAATAAAAAACAAATGGAGATCTGCCCAAAAAATTTTGAACTAAAAGGAAGAAGTAAGGACAAGAAGTATGATCTTAATGCCATTCTATATATGCTCTAAAGACAGGGATTTCCTTGCTCGCAACAATGGTGACCGGGTAACAAAAGTCATTTATTAGTTTTCTTGCTTTTACAAGTTCATTTTCTTTAGGGATTATTACCTCTAACACTTTTTTCAGGTTTAACTTAATTACAAAAACATCCCCACCCCTACATTCAAGCGCTCGAAAACTTAACATAATCTAGGAAAATTACTATTAGACCCACGAAAAATGATCATTTGTAATGTTACATAAGCTCCAGCAGCTGAATATAACGTCATGCAATGTTACTGTAATTTCTTAAAATCATATGGAATGTTCTTGCAATAAAACAAACCGCATTATATCTTTTTGTTATGCCAAAAGTAACAGAACTAAAATGCTTGCGCTTAACGTGTGCTACAAACAGAACAAGCTTAACAGCATTCTAAATTTTCCAGGTTAAAGTCACCAGTCTGAAAGAAACCATAGTGGGACTGTATTTCTCTGCATCATGTTGTGGTGAATGTCAGAAATTCACCCCAGTTCTGGTAGAAGTCTACAACAAACTCAAAACACTTGCAAAATTCGAGATTGTCTTAATCTCAGACGACAATGATATCAAGTCGTTCGATGCTTATTTTTCGAAGATGCCTCGGGTTGCAGTTCCATTTTCTGATTCTGAGACACGTGAAAAATTGCTAAAATTGTTCGATGTTCAGGGGATACCGCATCTCACGATTATGGGTAAGAATGGGAGTGTACTGAGTAATGAAGGAGTGGAAATAGTTGAAAACTGTGGAGGAGAAAACAGTTCTATTTTGGAAGAGATTAAGAGACTGGAGGAAGGAAAAGAGGAAGTTAAGAGGAATCAGGGATTGAGGTCTCTACTGGCTTGCAACTGTGATAACTATGTCGTTACAAATGATGGAGAAAAGGTGATCTTTCTTCTTACTAATTAGTCCTCAGATGAAGAAATGTTGGATGATTGTTTTTACTAGTTAATGTGATGTTATTTTTTATTATAATTATAACTTAATGATGTTATTGAGGTTTAGTGATTTGAAACTTGTTTTTCATTCCCTTGTTTTGGGGAAGACGACCACGGGATATGGGGGTTGCATGTTAATTAGTAGAGGTCAAAGTTTCAATTTAAAACGAAAAGAATATGGTGAGAATTGTTGGGGATCTTAGCGAAAATCGTTAACATTATTGAGTCAATATAGTAGTGAATATGGAGGGTATGTCAAATTTTTTTAATGTACAGAGACAGTGAATTTTAAGTAGAAAATTTGTTAAAAGCATAATTTGTTTTACTATAATTGAGTTATTTATAATATTGAATTTGTGTAATTGCGTCATGTCTGACGTCGTCGAATCATGCCATGTGGTTGTATTTAATTGTTTCGATAGGGGGTTTGCTCAGATGAGATTCATAGTTTTCAAGCATTTTAAAGAAAAGTATGGGTGTTTAGGTTGTCATTTGGCCTAAAATATCTTCATTCCGGTGGTGTATTTTTACATTGTATTCTTAAAATGGTTCGTATAAATCACATAATTATTATTACATGACTTACATCCTAAGTACAAAGTGTGCACAAAATGTTAGTCATAATTGTTAGGTAGTAAACGAGGTTTATTTGCTTTTTTTCCTTTCTTTTTTGTTGTTAACAAAAATAGTCTCTTATTTCAGATTCCGCTTTCCAACCTCATGGGCAAAACCATACTCCTTTACTTCTCTGCCAACTGGTGTCCTTCATGCCGCGCATTCCTGCCTCAACTCATACAGGCATATCAAGAAATCAAATCAAACCACGACAACCTAGAGGTGATCTTCATTTCCAGCGACAAAAACAAAAAATCATTCAACAAATATTTCTCAAAGATGCCATGGCTTGCTGTTTCTTTCGGCGACAAAAGAAAGGATTCTTTAACCAAATTGTTCAAAGTTAGCAGCATCCCAACAGTTGTTGCAATAGGGCCTAATGGTAAGACTCTGACAACTAAAGCTCAAGAACTGATAACGTCCCATGGTGCAGAAGCTTATCCTTTTACGGATAAACATATAAAGAAGATTGAAGCAAAAGATGAGAAGATTGCAGAAGGGTGGCCTAAGAAGGTGAAATATGCGAGTAAATATCGCCAACTTGTTCTTGCGAAGCGATGTTGTTCAAGTGTGATGGTTGTGGTGAAGAGGGGAATGTGTGGTGTTATTGTTGTGAAGAGAGTGGATTTGTTCTTCATCCTAAGTGTGCTTTGAAGGATGATGATAAGGGGAGAAAGGGTGATCAAGTTGAGGAAGATGAAGATGAAGGGTGCATGTGAATATGTGATGGATGATGTTGTTATGGAGAATAAATTGTTGAAGTGACGAATAATTACTACGTGGTATGAGATTTCATGTGTTTTGACATTGATGGTTGCATGTAATAAAAGGGATTATAAAGTGAGAAATAATAATGTTTAAAACTATATGCTGATATAATATATGAGGTTTGGTATTTGCTTAACTTCAAGTCTATGATATATCTTAATATGGAAATCTCATTAATTGTAAATATACTAAATATATGTGACAATGGCGTTATAAAATATATCAATACAATAACTAAGGATCCGTGATATTAAGATTTTAAATTTGAGGAAAAACAAAATTATTTAATCTTGAAAACCTGAAAACCAGATTATTAGTATTATCTCGTTATTTGTCTTACTTATTTTGTTGGAGTTTTATGAGATCGTCATAAAAAATAAGATTGGACATAATGCAGTAATGATCCTAGACAAACCTTAACACTTGAGGTTGGCCATAAAACATAAAATTAGACAAAGTAAATGATCCTTAAATAACCCTTAAATTCATAAATAAAGTGGTGAAACACGATTCTTCTTGAGAATTTGACATTTCTTCCAATACAGACACACGTTTCTTAGAGTTCTAAAGACAACAGCAACTTTGACTGTCTGGGTCACGTGTTAGTATTTTCCAGCTCACAAACTTCAATCGCTGACCAAGATTGAATTTTTCGCACCGGTCGAAACAAAAAACGGAAAGAAAGTTCAACTCAAAAGCCAAAGACAATCCCACTTTCAGAGATGTATAATTTAGCACGCTTCTGCTCGATTCTTGGGATTCTTTCGGTAGATTATTGAAGGGTAATCATAATTTCCCCATCTTATATTTGATGTTTTTGAGTTTGGTAACTCCCATTTTCTGCAGTTGTTAAGATTTATAAACTAATGTGAGTAGCCTGAAGTTGCATTTCTGTATGTGGTTTCTAGAGTTCTTGAATATTTGTTGAGTGGGCCTTGATTTTCTTCACATTTTTTTATTGGGTTATCTTGTTTAGTTTTCTTTTTATAAAGACGGCTTCTTGATAAGTTGGGACAAGATTAGCGAGCGCTTTTCTTTTTTTTTTTTTCCTTCTCCCTCTCTCTGGGGAAGAATTGGTGATGCATGTTTCTAAAATTGATATATATTGGTTCGACCTGTAGTGGTGGCTTAGATGGATGTAATAAACTTTAGGTTGATGCAGCTTGTGAAATTATGACTTTAATTTTGTGCCAACTACTTGTTTATTGCTGTTTGGATTTCAACTTTAATCTTGCAATACGTAACTGTTCTGGAAACAGAGAGAGAGAGAGAGAGAGATTTGGATTATGGTTTTGGCTTTGCCCAAAAATGCTTGAAATTTTAGTTATACTATGAAAATTCTGAGAGTAATATTTGAATCGAGGTGAAGTCATAAAACAGAAATACAGAGGAAAAAGTGATGTAAAAGATGATGAGCCTCTTTTCAATTATGCCCACCTGTAAGCTAGTAACGTAACCTTATTTGGAGACAAGTAACTAAATGGATTATGGAAGCAAAAGTTTCATCATGAAGCTGGAAATAGTAGCTCCGGCTTTTGTTGAAGACTAACCTAAATTATGTTAGAAAATAAGCTATTGAGGTCCCAAGTTTGCAAAATTTCAACACTTGCGTATTGATTTACTTTTAACTGGATTACTGGAAGCTTTGACTGCAAATGCTGAGTTCCGAGTTTACTTGATCATTGGGCATTTTAGAATGGATATTCATATCAATTATCTCCCATGTCTAGATTCAATTGACTAAATCTAGAATTTCAATGATTGCCATAAAAGATGTACATGGTTTTAAGGATGTAATAGCAAGGAGGAAATAGCGATGTATGAATCTCAGTGTGAGTTGAACATAAGAAGCTTGTATTGTCCATGCAAACGGCAGTTAGAAAGCCGTGGTTGAGTTAAGATTTCATAAACAATCAACATTGTAAGTCAGCTAAATAAAATTGAATGTTAGAGAACTGGATTTGCATAATCATTTGCTTGACTGTGCAGTTTCCAGATCCGAAAAAATAACTTTATTGTTATAATTGCACAGATTATGATGGGTGGGGCACAAACGACCACATCAAGCACTGATAATTCAGGTGAAAAAGAAAGAGTCAGTAAACATCCTAATTTGGTCAGTGATGCTTTACATAACTTCGTCTCATGCTTCCGAAAGAAAGTTGACAAGTGTGTTGCGGTAGGTTGCCACCTTTCATAAAATACCTTAGAGAATGGAAGTTCAATTTGCTTCATATTTAAGATACAGTATCTTTGTTGCTGCAGTTTCATTACAATCCATGGAAGGATAATGACCATGTAACAACCTCAGAGTTCTCTTTCTGGAGCAACAAAGAGTCATCTCTGGTGAATTTGAGTTTAGAGAAGCAGATGCATGCATGGAAAGACAATCCAGTGTGGGTCGATCATCCTCCGGATGTAAAGGTGATAGAACTTCGACTTTTGAGGCAATTCAAATTTGGACTCCAAAAATCGAAATACCCCAAGTTATATGAATTGAATTTTCCACTTCAAAATGATGTTAAAGCAGGAGTATTTTTCGAAGTCTTGTTATGTTTGAACAAAATTCTTGCAGGTCACAATACCTAAAGGTTCTCTTTCCCACCTAAGTTTGAGAGTTGATGTTGGGTTGCCTCCAGACGCGGTATACAACATCGTGACAGACCCTGATAATCAGAGAGTTTTCAAGAACATTAAGGTAGTTATCGTTGTCCTGACTCCTTGTCATATTAAATAGGATAATTGCCTCCACATCTCTTGAGATTTGGCCTAATTAGGAGATACTTCTCGTGGTTTAAGAAATTTACTATAACGCCCACTCCTTGTTAGTTCAGCTAATGGAAATTTAACGGAGCTTGTATTGCATTGCAATTACACCCTTGAAAATATAATGTACTGAAAATGCTACATAGGTTCCATTGAGTTCTCTGCAGCTAAACCAACGGCAATGGGTGTTATAGTAATTTCCCAACCACGAGTAGTGTTTCTATAATTAAATCAAATCACAGAAGGGGTTGAGGTAATTATCCCTTGAATAAGAAACAAGAATAAATAACGGAAATGCAGCAGAGGGAAAAAACGAGCTGCAATGGATTTATAAAATTTATTTCACAATTATACACAATTTTCCTTATCATTTTTCTTGGATCACATATTACATCCTAAGATTGACATTTGGTATATATTCAGGAAGTAATATCTAGAGAGGTATTATTTGATGAAGGATTAAGGCAAGTAGTAGAAGTGGAGCAAGCAGCAATTTGGAGATTCCTGTGGTGGTCTGGAACTATCTCAGTTCATGTTTTAGTAGACCAGAACAGAGCAGATCATACGGTAAGGACACAATCTTTCTTCAGCAGATATATTTTAGGGATAACTACCTCAATGACCCCTTAGGGTTTGCATAATTATAGGAACATTCTACTTGGTTTCAGAAATTACAATAACACTCTTTGTGGTTAGTTCAACTGATGTAATACTTAACAAAGGTTGTTTAACATTACAATTGGACCCCCTAAAATTCAAATATTACAAACAGCCCTTCCCCTTTTGGGGTTGGGGTGGGGTTTCTAAGTGTAACATTACACATGTTTTGTTAAGTTTTTTGTGAGCAGAACTAGCGGCAGCGTGTCTTTATATAATTAGGCCAAATTTAAGGGGGGTGTTGAGGTAACTATCCCTTTGAAATAATCTTTTCATACGTTACTCTTTTGCATTATGGACGCTATTACTATTTACTAATACTTTCATAAGTTGCTTATCGATCTTTACCCCTTCAATCAGATGAAATTCAAACAACTAAAGTCGGGATTCATGGAAAAATTTGAAGGTTCCTGGAAAATCGACCCTTTATTTATCGATGAAGAGCTATGTCATCCTCTCAAGCCCAAGTCGTTGACGGAGTATGTTTCTTGCACTAAAGGGAAGGGAAGAATTGCCTCAAAGTTGAGACTGGAGCAACTTATACAACCATCCATTGTTCCTCCTCCACCCATTTCTTGGTATCTCAGAGGAATTACTACAAAGACAACTGAGATGTTGATTAATGACCTTCTTGCAGAAGCTGCAAGAATTAGACAATC
>JACFYI010003498.1:414318-447202 GCA_014898755.1 Handroanthus guayacan | reverse complement strand
CCTTTTTTCAAGTAATATTCTAATATCTCATGCTTAATTATAAACTATGATTATTTTGACTTCTAGACTAAGAAGCCCTTTTTATTTAAAGCAACAAAAATACTAATAAAAGTACTTGCGTCGGATTAGGTGGTCATGTGGCCAAGAAAGTGGCATCTGAAAGACATAAAGAACATTATGGGTTATGTCATAAGCCTATAAACTTTTGCCCCTTTTTTCAGACATTGCAACCACAACTTTCCCTAAACAATCAGCTTTTGTTATATAACATAACATAATATATTGTCTTGACGTGTAAAAATAAAAGTAGTGGACATCCAAAAGAGAGATTGGAGGTTAAAATAAATCACCTTTAGATGATTTACTGCATATTCAATTGCAGCCCCCACTCCAGAATATTTCCTCTGCAATGTAAAAACAATAAATAAGTCAAAACAACAGTTTTTTTCTTTTAAATTCTTCGGGATAGCGTAGAAACTATTTCAAGCCCTTCGACTCTTTCGATGCGATAAAAATTTGGTATCATCATGTTTGAATCCTGATCTTCACTGAAGCGAGAATTGTACAAAGAGATAGTGTTACATTACTCATCAAAGGGTTTCGTCTAAATCAGAACAATTTATAAAAATTTCTCGATGTATTAATGAGGATAAAAAATTATAAATTGTTCCAAAATTCTCGATACCACAAGATTGAGAACAAAGAATTAAATAATTAAGTATGACCTAGTGCAATTTTGGATTTTTGATAAATTTAATAAAATGTTGAATTAATTTATATTGTTATGGCGGGGTTGGTTTTACCCTGTCATATGGTGGAACCATGCTAGCAATGTTGCGGACCATAAAGGCCTCCCCTGGTTGGAAGTTCAGTACATGGGAAGGGCATACTCGGGAATCACAGCAAGCAAATACCAGGAACTGCATAAATTAATTAAATTCAAATACTCAATGACCAAATTCATTGCATTATTGAATGAAGGAAAAAAGAACAATAGTTTATGATGATCCAAATCTATAACCACTTAAGAGTCCGATTGCATCATAATATTATCTGACCATCATGTTAAAAGGGATTTTACTTATGAAAAGATGCCTTGAAGGGTGAGAACCCAATACATCGATTGTCTCTCAAATTTGCAATGTGAGACAACACCAGCTATCATCATATCTCCCAATGTGAGTGCCTGGGAAGGTGCACGGGTCATCTTGTTCCAAGAGAAGGATCTATGATGATAGTGTTGTCCCAAAACATAAGAATCGAGGGACTTGAAACATCTCTCACCCTTCAAAGGACATTTTCAAGACAAAAGTCCCAACCAAATGCGTAGTAACAAAACAATACCTCAACACGATCGGATCTCTATGTCGATGATAAATCTAGATCTGGGTCATCAATGCTACTTGTACTAAAACAATTAGCAACATTTTGCATTAATTACCTTGGGACTTTGGCCTTTGGCAAGTTCCGCATACAATCCAGGGTTTTTCCTACATGGAAAAAACAATTTACCCAAAAAATTTATTAAGTTCACGCAGTTAACAGCGGTGCCTATCACATGATGTAAAAGATTTTTTGGTCTAATACCAGAACAAATTACTGTCCAACGGCCAAATGTTAATTAAAATAATACTATTATAATTTTAAATTAATATAATTTTCAGATCACATAAAGAAAAGGAACTTCATCCACCCAAACTATTTAATCCTCAGTTGACAACGTGGAGTGATTAGTTGTCTCTTCGTCAATCAGCATAATTCTCGGAGGACCACCTTAAATTAATTTAATTCCATCAAAAAATGTGATTTTCACAATAAATCATGTTTGATATAATAGCTTTTGACAAATTTGTCCTTGCGCCAACTGTGTTAACCTCAAAAGTCACATTTAGGGTCCCTAGCAATAACTAATATATTGACAAGAAAGAGGCCAGGGTGAAGGGCAATTTTGTAATTTGATATAGCAGTCAGAGAATTACATTGGGCATCTCCAAGAATCGCGCAGTTTTTGATGCCCAGAAGGTTCCAACACCTTTTGCACAAAGTACAACATAACTTTCATGCATTGTTTTTAACTCCATTTTTTAATGTACTTACTCGTAATTCTCTTTCTTGAAATGCTCGAAGCCGGATCGGATCCTTTCAATGGGGTCAAAAGCCGGCTTCTCGGTGGCTCCCGCCAGCTCCGCCGTCAACTGCCTCACCTTTGCGGCGGCGGCCGCCTCCAGCTCACTTTTCTCACTGCATTTTCCAAAAAAAATAATAATAATAAGAAAAATTATTTCAAAACTCACACCGTGTGGGACCCACACATGAATCATGAAAATTGAATGAAAACTAATTGGGGCCCGATTCATAAAAACCAGTGGGGTAAAAAAAAAAAAACATTATTTTTGCCGCAATTTTTAGGCCGTTTAACGCGGAGTAGCTCATGATGTAAGAAAGCTCATCAACCGTGTTTGCGGCTTGTACATGAAATGACTGAAAAGGTCAGAGATTTGAGTATAATTACGTTTGATTATCATAAATGACGATGGGAATCCCGAGGACACGAGGTCAGAGAAGGGGAAAAAAATGGAAAAAGACACCAAAATGGGATAAGAGTACGAAGAAAACTACACCTGAGAAGCTTTCTCAGTCCTGCAATGGCTTCCTCGTATGTGTCCTTGGACATTTTCTGTCTCTGCAAAGAATCCGACAATCTCCTCTAAATCCCACTTCCAAATATTTGCCAAAAATCAATCAGAAAAAAGAAAGAAATAAAAAATAAGTATATTACATATATACACACATGTTATGCTATTACATGCTCGTTTATATTCTTATTAAAAAAAAAAATACATGCTCGTCTATAGATACGAAACTAGCATGATTCATACATATTTAGGACATCAAAACATCAAATCCCAAATCATTTGAGAAATTAAAATGATTACAGAATTGTCCAAATATGACTGTTTTTCTTTTGATCCTCAACAAAAACTGGAAAATCAGAACCCAAAAAAAAAAAAGGGAGAGAAATTAAAATGATAGCAGAATTGTCCAAATATGACTGTTTTTCACTTGATCCTCAACAAAAACTGGAAAATCAGAACCCCAAAAAAAAAGGTGAATTGGAAGAATTAAAACAGGAAAAAAAAAAAGAAAAAAGAAAAATTGGATGAATAACCATAAGGGATTATGAATCGGACCTTTTGTCGATTGCCTGAGATGGAAGAAGCTTTATCTGAATTGGACAAATAAACCAAAGCAGAAAGATGGTATTGATAATGTGTCCTAAAGGCAGGTTTAGGTTGTTCTTTTATAGTAGGAACCTGACCGTGATTAGATAACTAACCGTGGTTAATTTTGCCTGAATTACAATAATTTAGAGGTTGAATTTATTATTTTATTTTTTGGTGGGGTGAAATCAATATTCAACGCCTGTGGGCTGTGTGGATGGAAGACATAAATGGAGAAGGTGGAATGTGTGGGGGGCGGTGGAGGCTTCGAACGAGCCTTTTCATTTTCTATTTTTCATTCTTATTATTTTTTTTATTTTATTTTTTGCCCCTTTTTGGTTTGTGGTGAGTGAAACGTTTTGGTTTATGTTTAATTTGACTAATTCCACTTATTATTACTTTATGGAAGTGTATTTAATTTTCACCGGTTTGAGATTATTAGAATTTTTACGGCATATAGTTTTTGGAAAAATCCTTTTTTCTTATATATATATATATATATATATATGAGTCTAATTGGCTTAAGGTCGCAAATGTAATGGATCCTTGGTGTTGGTGTTTTTACAAAGTTCACTTCGAGAATTGTAAGAAGTCATCAGGTAAATTGACCTTTTGATCCAATCACATATGTCTCCTTTGAATTCTAATTAGATAGTGTTCGTACGAATGTTCCTTCTACAACATTAAATTTTAGACTTAAATTTTTGGGCAACAAAGATTAAAATGTGGAATGAAGACCTTAAACATCCTAAATTTTGGATTAGATTTGGAACGGAGATGATTTGTATAATTTTTATAATAGGCTATTCAAAATAGTAGATGAGAGTTAGTGGTACTACATTTTAAAAGGAAAAAAAAATGTCTAATTCAAAATTGTAACCCTTATTTGGGGATGTCCTAAAAAGGACATGGAAGTAACAAATTTGATGTAAAAAAATATTGAAACTAAGGCATGATTTTGAGCTTTTTTTAATATTTTTACTGCAATTAAAAACAGTGACCAAGCACATTTTATTATATCTTTAAAAGATAGTGATTAATTTTTTAAAAAAATGAAAGATAAAACTTTATTCTAAAATATTACAAAGCACATTTTATTTAATTAAAATATGTACTACCTCCTTGTATTATTACAAAGAGTAAGTTCACCCTCCATACATTTCTATTTCTAATATATCCCTTTTATTAACACTGAACATATTCAATAGTTTAAAAGTATTCCTCTACAAGAGAGTAATTTGAACTTTATGACTGAATTATTCAAAAACATAAGGAAATATTTTATCATTGGAAAAATATGAGGTATTATTTTTTTCTTTGCAATAATGCGGAAATAGCTAAATATTTTGTCCCCATTTTATTGCCTAGTAACCTGACATATGATGTCCAATATGTAAGTACATATGTAAACGTGACTTCTAATCTTAGAACATCCCAAGAAATCAATAATATTCAACTTTCACATTGTTCCAAAAACTTTAAAGTCTACTTCAGCTCCCATTGTACTTGTATGTTTTTTTTTTTTTTTTTGTATAAATGTACTTGTATGGTTATTGGATTCTCCAAATTAATTAAACTCATGCTCGTAATTATGGCTACCAGCCTATATATAGTTCTATTCTATACATTGAATTTTTTAATCTGAATTTAGAAAAGAAAATCTAAAATTTCAAAAAAAAAAAAAAAGATCCGAATTTGAATTTTATGTTTAAAAGATAGCGAAATTGAGCCTGACGTGAAAAATAATAATTCTTTTTAGAAGAAGAATTCAAGTACAAGTACCTGCATATGTATTTTACAATAAAAAATTATGTCAAAAATAATGGAGGATATATATATATATATATAAAAGAAGTTTTATGATGTGTATAATAAGAGAAATTCTTGCATGAATTTGAAAATTGAGTTATATAAATAGCTCCGAAATTGATTATAGTGGAATTCAAAGTAGATACTCTCATAGTTAACTTTAGTCACAAAATTTACCATAACTAATCATTTTAATAGTTTAAAAATTTTTATTCGCTATGGAATATTTATAGCTCAATCATTATGTAGCCTAGTTATGACATAAATTTCCTTAATTTTTTCGATAGCAAATACCTAGTTTTTTTGGTGGTGATAAGAGAATTTTTGGATTTGAAACACTTTAAACCAGCTAAAGTCGTACTTTTTATTCTTTTCATTTCTTTCTGATTATACACAATTCCATATTTACTAAGTTAGACTAGTTGAAATCATGACCAATTTAATTTAATTTATAAACACATACACCGAATAATAAATGAACAAGACAATGAGATGTTATTTGGATAAAATTGTCAGATTTTGAAATTTATGATATGTTAATAAAGATAATCTACTAATGTATCCAATTAAGATTAAAGAGTTGGATTAAAAGCTCATGAATTTCTTTACTTCTTTTTAAAAAGAGTTTATAAGATTCTAACAATATTTTGTTTTCAAAACTTATAAATTTTTGTTTAGAACTCTCAAACATCATATAACTTGTTTTAACATCTTAATTATTATAGCATGTTTGGAAAGCTTACAAATTTACCATTTACAAAAGAAAAATTAGATGTAAGTATCCAATTAGACTAGTGAAAAAGATTGTACCAAACTCAGGTGTTTGGAATTATGTCCATATTTATGGATATGCTAATACATGAAACTTGATCGGACTGGTCGGTTTGCCTAATAAGACATTTTATGTTATTTCAGTTTGTTATTATTGGATGTGTAATAGATTCTACAAGATTTTTTTTCCCTTTTTTTTTTTTTGTGATAAGACATACCTGATGATTTTAATTAAGGTAGGAGTATTATTTTGAAATAAAACTTGAAAAAAACATTCATAAGGCACTTTTTATTTTTTTCCTTAGGTCTCTTTTTTTGTGTCTTGACATTATTTAAAAAATATATATTTGTATAATATTAAATATAGTTTTGTTATCATTTGACATCACACGTTAAGCAATGATTAAGTGAGTTGAACCAATAACCGATAGGCCATCGATTCTATCACCAGTCTTATTTCTTAAACACTTTAAATGAGAAAAATTTCGTGATCCAAAAAATAATAATAATAATAATAATAATAATAATAATAATAATAATGATGATGATGATGAAATAAAACAAGAAGAAGAAGAAGAAGAAAAAAGAGGAAATACTTGACCCTCCCTATGTTTTTGGCAAATGGGACCAATGTTTGATTTGCGCTCAAAATGGATCAGACCTATGGA
This sequence comes from Handroanthus guayacan, assembly GCA_014898755.1. Classification (NCBI taxonomy): domain Eukaryota; kingdom Viridiplantae; phylum Streptophyta; class Magnoliopsida; order Lamiales; family Bignoniaceae; genus Handroanthus; species Handroanthus guayacan. The sequence goes on along the minus strand of JACFYI010003498.1, from coordinate 440,733 downwards.
TGCCCAACCAAAGCGCCCAACTTGTTTGCTAACACCAAAATTAGATACATAAACTAGTACAATTAATTAAAAATTAGCATTAATTAAATCCCAAAAAGTGCTATTTCCAACACTAATTTTCATAAATATATTCACACAATGACCTCCTCTTCTTTATCTTTGAACAATAAATAACAAAAATTTCATTTTGAGTTAAATCCTATATTCTCAACATACATCTTAGTGATGAGGACATTAATTTAAAAAATTTCTCGTTCCAAATTATGTAACTTTATCCTTTGTATTTTAGATATTTTGTTTTCTCTGGACCTTTTCTTGACCAAAATTCAAGATTCAAACATGTGCCCGAATAAGTTAAATTTAAATTATTATTTTTTTAACAATTCCCTAGTCATTATCAAAAAGGACATGAGATCTCCCAAAGTGAAACAACAAATTTCCATGCCTAGAAGTTTTTAATAATATTCTAATTAATAGAAGATGACAACCCCAGTCCCCGCCTCCCCACGGCAGGATTAGCAAAATTAAATACCATAAATTATTTGGGTTTTTTTTTTCTTTTTTCTTTTATAAATTGAGCGTAGGCTTTCTAGTTTTGGCTAGTAGGGCATTTGGATGGGCAAGTCAAACAGGCTAATAAGTTGTTTTCATAGCTTCCCTTGATTATTGAGGGGAAAAATGGCCTCAGCCTTTCGGTTCATTGATTTTGTACTTGCTTTTTTGTTTTTTTAATTTCTTTTTTCTTTTTTCCATTAGTCTATACATCATCCGATATTTTTATTTTAAATAATAGTCAAACTTTATTTTTTTTGGTGTTGATTTATTCAATTTTAGTATATTTCTTTTGATGCTTGCCCATGCAGATAAGCAATTATATTGTTCGGAGAATCTCATATCTTACTCCTTCTTTAATTTTTATTTGCAATGATCTCTATGCTATATACAAAGCACCAAATTATTTTCGATATGTTTTTATTTGATCTTTTTGAGAATACCATTTAATATTAACTCCTTGTTTGATAAGAAAATGAATAAATAAATAATTATGGTTTTTAAATAATAAACAAATGTGAAAAGAACCTTTGGAGCTACAAACGGGCTCCCAAGAGATTCTTTGCAATTTATGTATCCCAAAGAACAACTTGTCAAATTGGGAAATTAAATTTATATATGATCATGAGTCTAAACCTCATATATAAACACGTCTTCACTACCAAACCAACACCTAAGATTGAGAAGTTTTCTAATTTTATACAAATGCTAATATTTAAAGACTTAATTCAGTTTTAGTGTATTAAAAAGTGCACAATATATAATTCAAGAAATCAATTATTGAATTGTAATAATGTTGGAGGAACGTTCAAGTACACGTGGAAGCAGCATAATTTTTCGAAAGTCAAACATTTGATAATTGATAAGCTCACTGAGTGGGGAACCAAGTATACAACTCACACAGAAATGAAGGGTGTTTATGGTAAATTTATTTTAAAAAAAAAAATTATAGGTTTGTGCGTGTGTAAAATATTTTGGAAATTATAAGATATTAGATTTATTTTATTACAAACTATTAAATATATGGTTATTAAACTTATGATATGGTAGTTAAAAAAGAAAAATATATGGATAAAATGAGTGATAGGGTAAAAGTTGCCGGTAATTACACTTATTACTTAAGTAGCAATATATTTTGGATTATATTGACTACTGTTTCCATTACGGCTATTAATCTTTTGGTTGCAAAAGGTCAGTAATTTTGTAATGAAATTTTATTTAATTTTAAAACCCTAGTATTTAACATTCAAGTGGCATTTTATGTTATTTCATGAGTTTGTTGTTAGATGTATGATAGATTCTACAAGGACATATATTTTTTTGTGATAGGACATATTCAATGATTTTAATTGAGGTAAGGGTATTATTTTGAAATAAAACTTGAGAAAAACATTCATGAACATTGGGCAACTTTTACTTTTCTTATGCTTCTTTCTTTAGAGTCTTTTGATATTATTTACAAAATATATATTTACATAATATTAAATATAATTTTATTATATTATTATATCACACTAGTTGAACTGGTGATTAAATCAGTTGAACCATTAATTAATAAGGCCACGATTCTATCACCGATCATATTTTTTAATCACTATACCAGAAAAAAATTGCTCGATCCAAAAAAAAAAAAGAAAGGAAAGAAAACAAATAAAGAAAGTGGAAGAAAAATAAATTTACTTGAACCCCCCTATGCTTTTGGCAAACGGGACCGATGTTTGGTTTGCGCCCAATTCTGAAAGTACGAATTAAAAATAAAAAAATTTGCGCCCAAAATGGATCAAACCTACGGATGCCCACCCAAAGAGCCCAACTTGTTTGCTAACACCAAAATTAGATATATAAACTAGCACATTTGATTAAAAATTAGGGTTAATTGCAACATCCCTCCATGTAAAATTAGGAATGAGCACCATAAACTTCATCATTTTAAAATTAGCACATAAAATCCTATGAAATTTGAAATGAACACCATAAACTCTGTCATTTTAAAATTAGCGCACTAATCCCTATATTTTTGTTTAATAAAGCCAATCGCCCCAAATCTAGTGTAATTTTCGGGTATTTAGTGTACTATGTTTCAAATAATAAGGGTTAGTGTACTAATTTTAAAATGATAGGGTCTACAGTGCTCATTTCAAATTTTACAGGGTCTAATGTTAGTGTGCCAATTTTAAAATGATAGGGTCTACAGTGCTCATTTCAAATTTTATAGGATCTAATGTGCTAATTTTAAAATGACAAGATTTATGGTACTCATTTCGAATTTCACAAGGGGGTATGATGCAATTATCCCTTACAAATTAGCATTAATTAAACCAAAAAAGTGCTATTTCCAACATTAATTTTCATAAATGTACTCACACAATCACCTTCCCCTCTTCTTCTTTAAACAATGAATAGGAAAAATTTCGTTACTGAGTTAAATCCTATACTCCCAACTTGCATCTCAGTGATGAAGACATTAATAAAACAAACTTCTTGTTCTAAATTAGGTTACTTTGTATTATCGATAATTTGTTTTCTTTGGACTTTCTCTTCACCAAAATCCAAGATTCAAACATGGGCCCGAATAATTTGAACTTAAATTATTATTTTTTTCAACATTTTCCCTAGTCATTAGCAAAGAGGACATAAGATTTCCCAAAGTGAAACCACAAATTTCTATGCCTAGAAGTTTTTAATAATTTTCTAATTAATAGAAGATGACAACCCAGTCCCCATTTCCCCACTCCCCACGGCAGGATGAGCAAAATTAAAACCCATTAGTTGTGTTTTTTCTTTTTTTTAATATAAATTGAGTGTGGATTTTTCAGTTCTGGCTAGTAGGCCGGTTTGATGGGCAAGTCAAGTAGGCTAATAAGTTTCTATCATAGCTTCTCTTGATTATTGAAGAGAAAAATGGCCTCAGCCTTTCGGTTCATTGATGTTGTACTTGCTTTTTTGTTTTTTTTTTTTTGTTTTTTCCATTAGTCTATACATCATCCGATATTTTTATTTTAAATAATATTCGAACTTTATTTTTTTGGCATTGATTTATTCAATCTTAGTATATTTCTTGTGACCATTGCCCATGTAGATAAGCAATTATATTGTTTGGAGACTCTCACATCTTTTTCCTTTTTTTATTTTATTTGCGATGATCTCTACGGCATATCTTACTCCCTTTTTAATTTTTATTTTTATTTGCGATAATCTCTAGCGTACAAAAAGCACCAAATTACTTTTGGTACATTTTTATTATATCTTTTTTAGAATATTCCTTAACATTAACTCTCACTTTTAATGAGAAGATGAATAAATAAATAAATTTCAGTTTTCGAATAATAAATAATGTGAAAATAACCTTTTGAGCCACAAACGGGCTCCCAAGAGATTCTTGCAACTTACATATCCCAAAGAAGAAATTGTTGAATTGGGAAATTAAATTTATATATGATCATGAGTCGAAACCTCATATACACGTCTTCACTACCAAACCAACACCTAGGATTGAGAATTTTCTAATTTTATACAAATGCTAATAATTAGAGACTTAATTCAGATTTAGTGTGTTAAGAAATTCCACAATATATAATTCAAGAATTCAATTATTGAATTGTAATAATGTTGGAGTAACGTTCATGTACACGTGGAAGCAGCATAATTTTTCGAAAGTCAAACATTTGATAATCTCACTGAGTGGGAAACTAAGTATACAACTCACACAGAAATGAAGGGCGTTTATGATAAATTTATTTTAAAAAACAATTATAGGTTTGTGCGTGTGTAAAATATTTTGGAAATTATAAGATATTAGATTTATTTTAGTAGAAACTATTAAATATATGGTTATTAAACTTATATGGTAGTTATAAAAGGAAAATATATGGAAATGATGAGTAATGGGGTAAAAGTTGCCAGTAATTACACTTATTACTTAAGTACCAATATATTTTATTTTGCCGTTGTTAATATGTTGCGATGATAATTTTTCTTTACTATAATTATAATTTATTAGAGGTAAAAGTTAATATTTTATGTTAATATTTTCCGTAGAACAGTTTCTTTAAGGTTGTTATTGCCCCTCACACGGTACTACAAGGTTCCTGGCAACAAACCTCCCAAAATACAATGGCTACTACAGTCTAAGTTAACACTCCAATAGGACGGACTTTTGAACCAATCACTGACTTGAAACTCTCGAAATTGAAAAGTGAAAAATGTGTGCTATGGTGTAGTGTATGCAAGCAAATGTATGTAGATTTTTTTCTATATTTTTCTCTATATATTTTTGCCATAAACACACACCTTATTTATAGACTACAATTTGACTCTATGCAAAAGTCACAACTATTGACTTTTAATTTAATTGACATGTATTATGCCTTTTTGGCTTAAAATTTAAATTAATAAATATGATTAATGTCTAATTGCCCAAGACAACACCCAATCGTTTAATTTTTGAAAAATCACCATTGTTCTAAAAGATTTTATCAAAAAGTAAACATTTAAATTAAGTTCGGTCCAAAAAAATTAAATCACGATTGGACCGCACCCAATTTAGCTTCAATTTTTCCATTCACATTTGATGAATTTTGATAGTTAATCACACAATTAACATATCCACATTGAGATGTTTAGATTAATATTAAATTTCACAAATTTGATTAAGTATAACATACTTAATTTTTGAGCCAAAATTAGGACATTCAATGGGTGTATTATATCAAAATTCTCGCATTCTCTTCACCAAAATCCAAGATTCAAACACGGGCCCGAATAAGTTAGACTTAAATTATTATTTTTTTTTAACACTTAACCTAGCCATTATCAAAAAGGACATAGGATCTCCCAAAGTGAAACCACAAATTTCTATGCCTAGAAGTTTTTAATAATTTTCTAATTAATAGAAGATGACAACCCCAGTCCCCACCTCCCCAGTCCTCGCGGCAGGATGAGCAAAATTAAGTACTATAAATTATTTGTTGTGTTTCTTCTTTTTTCTTTTTTTTTTGAAAAAATATAAATTGAGTGTGGATTTTTCAGTTCTGGCTAGTAGGGCGTTTGGATGGACAAGTCAAGTGGGCTAATAAGTTTCTATCATAGCTTCTCTTGATTATTGAAGAGAAAAATGGCCTCAGTCTTTCGGATCATTGATGTTGTACTTGCTTCTTTGTTTTTTTTATTTATTCTTTCTTTTTTCCATTAGTCTATACATCATCCCATATTTTTATTTTAAATAATATTCGAACTTTATTTTTTTGGTGTTGATTTATTCAATCTTAGTATATTTCTTGTGACCCTTGCCTCTGCAAATAAGCAATTATATTGTTTGAAGACTCTCACATCTTTCTCCTTTTTTTTTATAATTTTTATTTTATTTGCGATGATCTCTACAGCATATAGATAAGCGATTATATTGTTTGGAGAATCTCATATCTTACTCCCTTTTTTAATTTTTATTTTTATTTGCGATAATCTCTAGTGTACAAAAAGCACCAAATTACTTTTGGTACATTTTTATTAGATTTTTTTTAGAATATTCCTTAACGTTAACTCTCATTTTTAATGAGAAGATGAATAAATAAATAAATTTTTGTTTTCAAATAATAAATAATGTGAAAATAACCTTCTGAGCGACAAACGGGCTCCCAAGAGATTCTTGCAACTTATATATCCCAAAGAAGAAATTATTAAATTGGGAAATTAAATTTATATATGATCATGAGTCTAAACCTCATATACACGTCTTCACTACCAAACCAACACCTAGGATTGAGAATTTTCTAATTTTATACAAATGCTAATAATTAGAGACTTAATTCAGATTTAGTGCATTAAAGAAATTCCACAATATACAATTCAAGAGTTCAATTATTGAATTGTAATAATGTTGGGGGAACGTTCAAGTACACGTGGAAGCAGCATAATTTTTCGAAAGTCAAACATGTGATAATTGATAAGCTCACTGAGTGGGGAACTAAGTATACAACTCACACAGAAATGAAGGGTGTTTATGGTAAATTTATTTTAAAAAAAATTATAGGTTGTGCATGTGTAAAATGTTTTGGAAATTATAAGATATTAGATTTATTTTAGTACAAACTATTAAATATATGGTTAATAAACTTATGATATGGTAGTTAAAAAAGAAAAATATATGGAAAAATTGAGTAATAGGGTAAAAGTTGCTAGTAATAACACTTACTACTTAAGTAGCAATATATTTTATTTTGCCGCTGTTAATATGTTGTGATAATAATTTTTCTTTACTATAATTATAACTTATTAGTGGTAAAAGTTAATATTTTATGTTGATTAATCGATGACGCATGCATAATGACAAGTTACCAGCAACGAAAATTATCATTGACTTTTGTGACCGAAAATTTGTCATTTGTGTCACATGCATGTGTAGTAATTGTTACTATTAACGACTTAAAATAATTCTTATCACTCTCACACTTGTAAAAATCATTAGTATGCCAAAAGATTTATATTTGTCACTTAATATATGTGATTATTAAGAATTCCACATTAATTACTTAACATATTGTCAATTATTCTTTTCCCTTGTAATTTATTAGCGCGATTTTATAATTAATATAATTAAAACCGAGAAAACTCTTTATTATTTTTAAAGGATCTTATATATTTATATATATATATATATCCTAATATTTAATGTGAAAGTTTGAAAACTTTTCTCCTAAAAATTTATCAAACACGTTCTCATGGATTACCTATTAAATGAAGAAAATTCAAGAATTCATTTATCTATTAAATGAAGAATATTGTGCGTGTGTGTGTGTATCCAACAAAAGTATCTACTTGCATTGGTACCCAGTTAAAGGCTTTATAACTGGACTTTAGGCCCAGTTAAAGCTTGACAACTAGAACCGCGGCCCATACTCTACATGGACTGGGCTAAGTTTAACAAATTGGGCTTCCCTCCTTAACCTTCCAAAATCACATTTACACACCTACACATCAAAATAAAATTTTCACTGTGGATAAAAAAACAAACATGACAAATTTTAAACTTACCACAGGTTTCCTTCCGCAACATAGCATCAAACATTTCCTGAATTTTCCAGCCATAAAAATCTCTAACCCAGATCCCTTCAATATTCTATTTTCATAGCTGATACGAATCCGAAAAAATTGAAATATATATATATATATATGTATATAAACAAAAAATATGCAGGTACCCCTGTCATGGTTTAGTAGAAACTAGGAAAGGAGGGTGCTATTTTCTAACATATGGGACTGACAAGAAAGAATGTCTGTACGAATCATAGGCTTTAAAACTTTATATATCATAAGTCCAAAACTGAGGATGTAATAAGGACAAACTGCAAAATTTAAGGATAAGAGTACAGATGCCACCACATATGTGGATTAAAAGAAGATGGATATGTGAGGGGCGTACATGACCTTGTTTGGTCACTATCTGTAGATGAGAATCACAAGCAACATATGAATTAAACTTCCAAACAGAAGAATTCCAGCTGTAAGTTAAGCCTATTTCATTTGTTGAAGGAATGTACCGGCAAACTTAAAGAACTTTGATCAGTTTAAGAAAAACACGGGTTTGATCCCAATTTTATCCAGAATTTATGTATCATAGATCAAGGGGCTATTTTTATACTTTTTTTCTAGTATTTTTCCTAATTATGGGTCTAAAATCATGATTTTGAATTTCGATTTGTTATGGGGCGCTGGTCTTCTTACATGGTCTGTTCTTGGGTTCAATTATTTTTAGGAGGTTTTAGATTTTGAGGTATATAATGATCACAATTATTAATATGTGTAGATTCGTGTTAATCTTATTATAAATGAAGTTGTCATTGGCTAGGGCTTCAAATCTCAAAACCTTCTAATAAAATTACAAGTATGGAAGGACCGATCCATGAAGAGTAATTAAAGTGAATGCCTTTTGGAACTTCAGAGTAATATTCTTTTTTATTTTTAATTATTGTTATTAGGATGTAATCATAGTACTGAATTTTTTGAGATGGGCCGAGGGTTTTGGGCGCCCATTCCATTACCTAGTTTAATTAGATTTTTGAGCAATAATTACATTTATGCCCTTGGTGCATCATGTTTTATTGTGAGCATTTTCTTTTCGAAGAGAAACGATTATAATACTTAAATAGTACTTATCAATATAGTGATAAGAAAAATTATCAACAGCCCAATACAAGATAGAAAAACAGCTCCACACACTGGTGGGGATGAAACGTATGATTTCTAAAATTATAAAACTTTTACCTTGCCTCTTGGACAAAAACATTATGAGCATGTTAAATATATTCTTTTGATAGCATTAGTTGGTGATTAGTTCATCATTATGTCTAATCATTTCCAAATATATATACATATACATATATGTGTGTATATATATAATATGTATACATCTATTAAAATATATATTGGATGAGCCTCTAAGGGCTTATTTACTTTGATTGATGGGATAAATGAGTGAGTATGAGATGTGATTGTTTAGTAGTAATATCACGTGTTTACTTTTGGAGATCGAATAAGTAATAAAAATAATATCATGTTTATATTGGTTGATAAAAAATAGTTGATTGAGAATAATTACCCAAAATACCCTTTGATATAAATATTAAAAAAAAAGAGGAAGAGGAAGAAGAAGAAAAAAACGGGCTAGGAACAATAAAAACTTCTCCAACCCATTGGGGCCTTAATTACAACAAAGAACAATAAAAACTTCTCTAGTAATTTCATAGTTAACAAGATTGTTGCTTAAAAAGAAAAAAGAAATAACAGCAGTTTGGAACCATTATCTTACCAAGCATTGTTAATTATCTCAAGCATAAATTTTCTTCAGAATCATTAGGCCTTTTCTCTCTACAGGTTACTTCACACTTTCTTTAGAATCCCGTCACCTTTTTTTCCTCTCTCTCTCTCTCTCTCTCAAGTCTTTGGAACAATTAAGCTATAAAACATTGTTTCAACAACATTATTATCACAAAATGTCAAAATCGAAATGAACAAAGCAATGTCACTGAAGGATTTCTGAAAATGATTGACGAGAAATTGGAAATTAAAAAAAAAGAAAAGAAAACCTACCTCATTAATGAAAGGGACAGCGGAAATGAGTTGAAAGCAAATATAGGGTAGAAGAGAATGGAATTGAGGGTCATTTGGTAATTATATATTACATGTGGACTTGTGATATCTCAATCACACCAACATTGGTGTGATAAGAATTTTCGGATTTAAGCCCATAAATACCGGGCTCAATTTTTATTTATGGGCCTAGTATAATCTTTAATCCATCATAGTAAACATGATATTAGGCCCTATAACTTTATCTATCCAACCTAATCACCTAAAGTAAACAGGCCCTAATAGTATACGGCGGCTCTGATTTTGAGATTTCACATTTGAATCCAAGACTTTTGAGTTCATGGGGTAATCTAATCCCGAAAATTAAAAAAAATAAAAAAAAAAAGAAAGGAAGAAAGAAAGAAATAAAATGGGGATGTGAAGACATGCAGTACTTTGAAATGAACTGTAGCCCATTTAATACTTAAAACCAACAGCCCCAGACTAATCATATAATGGAATGCTAAATTAAATGAGAGTGTTTGCATTTTAGAGAGGTGAAAAGTTGTTAGAAAGGAAAAAATTGTAGAAAATATATTACTGAAAATTGAGAGTATATTTGAAAATAAAAGTTAAAAAGTAACAAGTTGCAAAAGTTGTTGGGTGAGGGTTGCTTTAACTTTTAGCTTTTTTTCATTTTTTTCTATTTAATTTTAGTAAATCAGAAGCAAAAGCAACTTTTGCAAATACTAAAAAATAACTTAAATGAGTTAAAAAGATAAAAAGTGCATTTTAAAAGGAATTGTAAACACCAACTAATAAATTGTGTAAAGAGGTTATGCTGTCATAATTGAATTCAACCAAGAAGCTGGCAATGGGTCCACAGTATTTTTCTCATTCTTTCTCCTTAAGAGGGTGTTATTTGGACTCCATTTTCACAAAGAAGAGGGTAAAAGAAGGATAAAATTAGGGTTTCAATGAATAAGAAAGATGGAGGGGAGAAAACGAAAGTGAGATTTGAAAAAGAGGCAAATTTTTTTTTTTTTTGAAAAATTAAGGACAAAATAGACATTTCTAGCCTTTAAAGACATTCTAATTCTCAGATTTGGGCGAGTCCTAGCCACTTTCCAATTTCGGGAATGCAAGGCTGTTTTTTAAAAACACTAGAGTGTTTATATAATATATTTTATTTTCGATGGAGTTTTGTGCTATACGATGTTTTTAGAGGGGATTTTATGCAACTTACCCAATTAAAATCACCATGTTACTCATAGCCGGCATGTCAAATTACCAATTGACACCTTTAAGCAAAATTTGAACATATTCATTTCTATCTTCATGGAATTGGTGGAACGATCAGACAAAGCCTCTGTAGTAATTCTTTGGAAAGGCCCGGATCTCTGTCTTCGAGCTTTCATTCCTCAATTCACTATGAGGGAATAGGTTTCATTTCTTCCCCCCCCCAAAAAAAAAAAAAAAAAAAGAAAATAAATAAAAAAAAGATAAAGAAAAAAAAAGAAAAGAAAAAGAAAAGAAACAAAAGGAACCCATTTCCCGGTTTGACCCAGTTTCAACCAATTTCGACTCGTCGGCATCAATTCAGATGCCAACTATTTTTTTTATAGCAAATCAGTCAAAAAAACCCATTGGTTATTGGTCGAGTTGGCTAGTTCGGGCTGATTTCAAAATATTACCTTAAGATAGCTTATTAAGGATTTTTCGTATTATTATATTAATCTTTATTATTGATATATTGATGTATTATTTGAATTATGCAATTGCTTCTCTTCATAGAAGGTTAAAAAAAAAAGTATGGAAAATATTATGCTTCACATTTTCTTTCCAAAGATCCAAAATTCAAATTTATGGCCAATATTCAAGAAATAATGAGTTTGTACGACATGAATTTATGCCAATGGGACCAACTAGACAGCAATGAACTATGACTAAACTTGGACGACGACTTTGATGACCATATGTCCTTAATTCATTTCGTGCCAATTAACAGTATGTCATAATTACACTTCACTATGTAAATACACGTGAAAAAAGTATGCAATCATATATGAACAAGCCTCATGGGCTGTTTATGCACGCACAGATCAATACCTATTATTTGTCTGAATTATTGTGCATTTATATGTGTAGGCTCCCAATAAATTTTGGCTTTGTTTTTTCCATTTTCATTGAAAAATTAAACTTTTTTACAACATCTTACTGACAATATATGAATATTCCTAATGTTGCTAGGTCACTCCCATGTGCTCAAACCCGTTTTTTCTTACATGTTAATAGTGAGATTTTAGTACAATAATTAGGGATATGGAAGAAAAATAAATTCTTGTCGTGTTAATTATATGGATAAGATCAGAATCTTCTATCATAACTAGTGAGGTATGATGAGAGTCCAATCACTCCAATGTGACTTTATATATCTTTTTCTAGTAAGTGGAGTATCCATGATTTAATTTTTACTAAGTCATATCAAAATATTAGAACTGAGTTAAAAGTATTTTAATATTTATTAAAAGTAAATTTTAAGTACATTACATATTGAAAAGCAAAATTTTGTGGGGTTAAGTGGTCGATTGACCCCCACTTGCCCCAATGTAGATCCGCCATTTATTTTAGTTAAATGCCTAACAATAAAGGCGTTCGTTTAATCATGGGTAATTAGTATTTCATAAAAAATTAAAATCATCACACATAACAAGATCATAATTATGTACTTACTATATATAAGGGTGCAGGACAGATTGAATTGGCTTGTAAGCATGGTGGGTTTGAATTGACTCGATTACTTGGAGATTGAATTTGACTTGAAAGCTTAGTTTTCAAATAATTTATCTTTCTCTAAATTTGTATTATAGATTTAGGATTCTATTTGTATTAGATTTTCTAATTTTAAAATGAGTAGATCAGTTTACTCTTGTATAAAAAGGATTGTCTTTTGGTTGCTTAGTGATATACTCATAAAGAATCGGGATAGTCGTGACACTTAGGTCACTTATTTTGGAGTAATAAGTAGTGCAACACAAAGAGGTAGAGAGAGTTCTTTAGTGACCATGAAAGTGGGTGTACAAATGGTTTTTAGCTTGAGTTTGGGATGGCAAACATAAAGGTTGTCTTATACTTGAAAATTCTCTTATAATGAAAAATCTAAAGTATTGGTGGACGTAGTCAAGATTTGCCGAAGCTTTGTTGGTGTGATTTGCAAATCCCGAAAGATCAAATCTTGTGCATCAAATTGCTTTTGCTATGCGAATCCCAGCAATATGCTTTCATTGTTGGCATGCTATTCTTTTTTTTTTGTTTCTTTTTTTTGGATGAAAGGTTGGCAACCTCAATTATTATCATATATATTATAGTAAATAAATTGCCAACTAAAATTGAACTTGTTAAAAATGAAATGTCTATATATCTATATATGAATAATTCCTCGAAAAACATTTATGAACTTTTCTGCCTCACACGGAAATGTACTCAACTAATATGGGAAAAATAAGAGGGTCCATTCTACTTAAGCTACAGAATTGACTAGTCAAGCCTCTTTCCCTAATTGAAGATGATCATCAAGTTTAAAAAAACATTAATTTTTGTTGTTTTCTTCTATTTTTTGGATTCTTGACAATGAAATCTCAACTTGTTGAATAGTAAATTGTAAATTTGATGTGGTTTGAAAGTTGGAGTTAAGCGTAAAATAGTAAATTTCTTTAGATCAAGAACTCGTTGTAATATGAACAAATTTGTTAGAAAGGGATACAAATAAATTGAGCCTGACAAGCCGGCTCGAAGAATATTCGAGCTCGAGATCAAAGGATACAAACTCGAGCCGAGCTTGTATAGGTTTTGAATCGAGCTAGAGTCTAAATAAATCTTATTCGTGGATTCATAAACCAACTTGCAAGCCGATATTTTTCTTTCTTTTTTTTTTTTGGTTAAAAACATACTTTTATATATAATATAAAAATTATAAATAATTAAATTAAATTATTTATAGAATAATTAGATTTTTCGAGTTTGAGCTCGAGCTCGAACTTATTGCTTGAGCATAATAAAATAGTTAAACTTAAGCATATTAATTTGCAACAAATTCAAGCCAAACGATCCGAGCTCGAGTCCAATATTTCTCAATTCGTCAAGTTCAAGCTCGAGCATAAAAAAATTATCAAAGCCCGGCTCTTTTGCATCTCTGGCCAAGAATGCATTATGTCTCATCTATACTATTATAAAGGGGTTTAACAGAATAATTAGTGTCTAATGTAAAAGTTTTTTTTGGATTTTTATGTAAGTTGCCCTAATTTTATTTTTTTCAACAAGTAAAAGAAACAACAATTATGAACGACATAATAGAAAGTTCAGCTATGAGCTAGCATAGAAAAAGCGGCTTGGAGATTAACTTCACTAATACTCTATATCTATCCTTTAAGTTATTTTTCATAAGTAATTCATAAGATTAAATCAATAGTATTCGTGTAACTTTTTGTCTTTTCCTAACCTCTTTTAAATCAGAATTGATCATTAATATTTGTACTTAATTTCCTCACAATCTTATGCTCTCAGAAATAAATTTTGCTTTCAGCAATTCCCTTATACTATGCTTTGAGACTGTATATCACCTTAAGTTTTAAACATAATTCTTCTTAAACATTTTTTTTCAGTAAAATCCAAAAATTAAAAAAATGTTACACTTGCCTCAGTTGTATATATGCATATACTGAGACATTAATTCCAACATAAAAATCTTATAATTAATAACTAATGTGAGTCTTATAAGTCACTCTTCAGACGTCAAGTCCAACACGAAAATCTGCCAAATTCTTACATCTTTTTCCCTTTACTCCAGCCTTAATTTGATCACTTTTTCCTTTTTTTCTTTTCTAACTCCTTCAGCATCCTTTATACTTTTTCAATTTTGTTGTCTGAATATATTCGTGCTTCTTTTTCCCTTTAATTTTATAAAGTTTTAGCTAATCCTCAAAGCATATGGACCAGTACGTACATATATGTTATGATATCATTTTTATTATATCATGAAACTTTATAATATTAAAGTTAATTGTAACATTAAGATAAGGTTAAGACTACTAAAATTGTTCTTTCCTTTTCAGTACTTTTGCAATATATATGGATACATTCATAATGAAAGATAAAAAGCTGTACAGATATTCATATAAAAATATAATAATTAATATAAATAGTAGGACCTCATATTTTTCACAAAACCTAAAATTACGTTGGAAGATGACTAAGACATTAGGCGATACGCAATTTTCATGGTTAGAAAAAGAAAAAAAGGAAAAAAGTAAGAGAAGTACTCATTGCATAGTTTGGTCAGTCTAATCCAAAGCACAAGAAATAATTGCAGAAGTAAAAAGAAAAAGTGTTAAAGAACTATCTATAATTCATGAATATGTCTAAGAAATTTTAAAATAATTTAATATATATATATATATATAGAATTTTGAATGCATATGTCATGCAAATGTTTGTCCTAAGTCATCATCCAATGGGCAATTGATAATGCATGAATATTAATATAGTTCGATCATTTATGATTTCATCCATTCATTTATAAATATATTTGTATGTGAAAATATAATTATCAAAATTAAACATATATGCGTACTATCCATTATGCTTTACGACTTTCCTTTTGGCCTAGGGCATATTTATGCTTTCCGTTTTTCAATTAAAGGTGAAAATGATAAACTTCTTTAAGGATATTCAACTATTACCCGTACGAATAATTAGATCAACACGTATTCTTTAATATTTTGGTCAAGCCAGAATGGTTACTTGGGGAGAAAAGATAAATATTTTTACTAACTTGTATGTAGTTGCATATTAGAAATGGTAGGGGGAAAAATATCGGGGGTGGGGGTGGGGTTAGTAAGTAGAAATTAAGGAATGATGAGATATAAAGAATCATGTAATCCATTTTCGTGAAGATATAAGTGATATATTCTGGTGTTTTTTTTTTTTATATTATTATACTTGTCACATTTTAATTAGCTAGACTTAACATCATACTCATAGAACATTGAGAACAAATAATTAATTAACGATGCATTATTATTCATATAGTAATCAATACCATGTGAAATGCATGTCTTATCATATCAAAAGGTACGATGATAAAATGAAAAAGAGTTTAGTTCCAAGAAATAATACTTTTTAAAGATTATAATTGATACTGCGTCACATCTTAAGATGTATTATACCTTTCTAATATCTTATCTTTTTATTCAAAATAAGCACTTCTCCAACTCAACTTCCATGTGCAATTTCTTCAATTTAAAGGGTATATTTGAAACAAACAATGGAGAAGGTAGAAATGCATGGCAAATTGTGTATCCTCATACTTATGGTAATTGATATTGAGACATAACCAATAATTTATATTGTTTAGACACGTGGCACATCAAAGAAGTCCATTTTCCATTCTCAATTTTTGGAAACCAATAGCACAACAATAAGATCCCAACAACTTAATTTTGGAATCAAATTAGAGATCTTTGTGTTCAAAATATAATATATTATTGACAATCTTTACAAACTACTTTTGAAATTTCCAAAAGAAATTCCAAGAATTGATATACTATGATAAATAATGAGCCAACCTACAAACTAGATCCTTATTTAGAAGTTTGGCCTTCAATGTGTTTCCATTCATGCCCTAGCTTATTTATCCAAAAAAGAATAAAAAAAAAAATTAAAAAAAAATTATGCCCCAGCTTCAATGGTTTTGCTTCCACGAGAAATACCATCTTGGTACATTTCTGTGTGCTAAATTATTGTTGTTGTTGTTGTTATTATTATTACTATTTTTTTTTTTCAGATTTTATACTTTTCTCTAGCCATATCCATTTTTTAATCTACATTAATATATTTTTCTCTTATAAGTTTTACGCTCTCCAACTTTTTAATTTTTATTGCATCTATAAAATTTCAACTAATTAAAATACATTTAACAGTTGAGAAAACATATCTATATATCATCACGTAAATAGATATACATTAAAAAAAGTTAAATTACTCTCTTAGAAAATTAAAATTAAAAAGCAAAATGGAGGGAAAACAAAACAAAATAAATATAATAGGCAATTGAGGTCCCTGGACAATACTTCCAATTCTTTAAGCCATAGCCACCTCAGTTAGATATCATGCCTGCATCATCATAATGTAGACATAATTATAAATATAAAAATATACCATATATTTATATTTATATATATTTCAATTGTGGAAGACAGTTGGTTTCAGTTCTACAAAATATGATCAACATGTGCAATTCCACATCATGAAAGAAACTTTTTTTTTTTTATATTAATGGGATTAATTCTAAGTTCTCCTTAAATAGAGACTGAGTTCTTGACAAATGGCCTCGATAATGTGTCTAAATTATTATTGTCATTATCATTATTATTAATCCGATGTATAACTAATATTATAATGCAAAAATAGAAGTTGTGTTATTATTATACTCACTGTGACTGTGTTATTAATTATAACTGCTGAGACAAGGGTTAAACTCATCAGACAAACTGCTCTAAATCCTATCTGTATAAATAATTTTTTTTTCACAAATTATTTAAAAATATTTATCACATGGTTCATCATTATCATGTAAAGTTATTGAAACTGAAGTCGCCTATACTTATTATAATTATTTAGTATGTTTGGGACATTCATCAATTTGCATCATGTGGAGGTCACTAAATAACAGTTGTACAAACTCAAATTCATATTGCACGCGCACACACACACACACATTTTTCATCCCATTTTGAACTAGAGTATCTTGAATAGGACATAATTAAAATAAACTTGTGAAAAAATAAAGAGTAATTTTTTTATTTTAATAAAGTAAATAAAATCGTTACACAATATAGAGTAGTTATCAAGAATGGAATTAAGAGTGACGTACAATCTCCTACAACTGATTTTATCATTCAGTAATTTTTTTTTTTTAATAGATCACACATTTCTTATCTTAACTTTCTAGACAGGAAATTATAGACTTATTGAATAATTGCTCAGATATATATTTATAACACTCAAATTCATTGAAAAACATGAATGTTTCAACGATATCATATCGTCATTTGCGAAACAAAATTTTATTCTTTTGAAAGCATACCCAAGAATGGGAAAACAAAAATAATTAATAAATTATGTTAATATTTTTTGACTTATTCAATATGAGATATAATTTAATCCCATTGTGTGTATATAATTATAATTTATAATAACTATATATAATATTAATTTAGGGGGACAAGACTCAGGATATGATCAGAAGATGAATACATGCTCCTATAGTGAAGGTTAATAAATAAACAATGTATAATTGTTGGGTAGGGAAGGATCTTGTGAAAGAAATAAAGCAGATACTCCTCCTCTTCCTCACATGGTATTCAAGTGTATTCTTGAATCTTTGGTCCAATACATGGTTTAGTTCTTTGAAGTCATGATACCCTCACTGATTATTCTGATTCCTCCTTGACTTCTTGCCAAACATGGCACAAGACAAAATGTCAACTCCCCTCAAAAACTACATTTATTATAATGTGTAAATTAATCACTTTTCAATTTTGATCTTATATAGTTTGAAATTCAAAATTTAATCTTACAAAATTTTCTAAATACATCAATTTTTTGCTGAAAATGCAAATTGATCAAACTTTTGGCATGTCATACGTACGCATCAGCATCTCAAGCCAAATTAGTCAAACTTCCAACGTGACCCATAAGCATCTCCTGCCATTTCTTCAAACTAGGGTAGAAAATGGGTATTTTTCAAAAATTCATCCTTTTTACCAAACTAAATTTCGAAACTCGAAGCATATAGGACTAAAAATGGGAAGTGGTAAACATGTAGGACTAAAAATATAGGTTTTCCCCTACTGCGATATGTATATAGAATTTTTTTCATATGATTTTTAATTTTGCGTATAAATATTGAGTTAATTGGAATGTATAAAAATGTGAAAGAAGAATGTTAAATTGACCTTTTGGTTAATTTAGCTAGGTTAATTTAGCTAAGGAATTCCTAAACATGACTTTTAGTATATTTTTGGTGGGAATTAATTTTTGATATATGGGATACACAGCAACTAATCACCACAGACGGAGACTGCTGGAACCCAACAGTTCCAACCAATGTGAGAGGACAAAATTTAATTTTCTGGCATTATATAATTTTACAGTAATTTGGATAAAGTAAAACTAATATTTTATATATTAAGTTAGAAATTTGTGATGCCTTTCTGACGCCACCGTGATGGTATCGTGACAGATTTTTGCACTATTGATTATTTCAGTTGGTTGGTATAGATTAAAAATAGATCATGCAGCTTAAAGAAAATATTTAATTGATGGAAAATTAAATATTATTATGAATGAATTAAATTGAGGTGTTTAAACAATTTAAGGTACACAAGAAATGTTGATTTTTTGATAAATTGAAATCATTTTCTATGTACATTATTAAGAAAAATGGACATCAATCACATTACAAAGTCTAACCAAATCATGTCAATTTATCAATATTCAAGACAAAAAATCATATCCTAAAACTATAAGTAAGGGTAATTTTTATCAACATCAAGTAAGAGAAATATGAGGAGTTCTGAAAATTCTTTGGGTCGAACTTAAGAAGATTCACTATGTTCAAAGCATTTGCCATGTAAATCATCAAATCATCCTAGTAATTCAAGATTACCATGTGAAGCCCTCGAGCTAATATTGTTAAAAAACGAAGATGTCTTGAGGGGGTAAAAAAAAAAAAAAAAAGAAAAGATCATGTCAAGTTAATTTGTCTTATGCCGGAAGAGTCAAAAGTCTTTAGATAGTTTATGAACTATCCCAAATTCCCTACTTTTCGAAGCGCTTTTTTAAAAGAACCCTCTATTATAAGTGTGACAGAACAGTTTTCGACATGATAGAACTTTTCATGTTAGACAATAAACAAAAAGAAAATAAAAAACAAAATATTGTATTCCAAATCAAAGTTCCAAACTTCAAAATTTCTCATTCTATAAGAGAAGCATCGATAAAGAGAAAAGGAAAAATAGAATCTAACATTAACACATATTAAATTTAATTAAAATATATACTATTTTTCAATTTGTTATTTTCTAAACACAAAATTTGTATTACAAATTTCTTCTTCCTTTTTTTTTTTATTTAACAAAAGATCGAAACTCAGAGCCTTCCTCATAACTCATGCAGTTGCAGTCATATAATTTAAGTCCAGAGGAAAAGAAATAAAGGAGACGGTTGAAAATTGAAGATATATAATAATGAGGGAAATTGGTAGTCCATGCCAGACAATTAAATACCAAAATTAATTTTTATCAGTACATTATGTACCCGATTTACCCTCATACCAGAAATTATATATGTTACAAAATATTTCATGGTACTGTACTCTAAATTAGTAATGAAGTTTCCCTGCGCACCATAGTACATAAATTAATTTTGCCGGGACAATTTTGTCATCATCGTACCCATTGTATTGATTGTCTGTAATATTTATTTGCCCTACCAGAAGTAAATTGTGGAAATCATCAAAGCAAATATCTATGTATATGTATAATTATATATATATAGCAACAATTTATTACTTATTAATTGTAACGCAAAAAACATTTATTAACCCAGAGGTAATCGGGGTAATAAGTCTCAGTATAAAATTATTGATTTTCTACAATCAAAAGATTAACAGACGTGATGGAAGTAATAGCCAATAACAAAAAATTAACAACTGTGATAGATGTGGTGCCAATGATCCAAAAAGTTGTCTTGAGCTACATTGAGGTGAAAAATTTCGACCACAGTTATATGTCATTATGGATTTTTCGCTACCTTCTCAGAAATTATGGACCGTTACCATGGAAAACTGTAGCAAATAGCTTTCCACTGTCACTTTTTACTATTAACATTAGTTTTTAACTATGATAACTGCTCAAATTTTTTGTAATACCTACTTCAAGATTTGGATTTTTTTTAAAAAAAATTTTGAATAATACAATTAATTCCATCTAATCATACATCTACGCCGTCGCTTTATATCGAATGATAATTTAATATGCATTGTACCACCAAAAAAGAAAAAACAAAAAAAAAAGGTTATTATTGCATAGGTAATCAAGGAAATAAACCTACTTCATAAGTTGGAAAGTTTTTAGGAATCTTGGATAATATCATTTCATGGCATCAAACAATGTCCTTTTTCATATTTTACAGCATTTTTTTAATTTTTTTATTAATTTATATATTTTCGGTATGACTTCTCATAACATTAATTCAATAAAATAGTTATAACGTATAAAGTAAATAACGTAATTTTTAGATGGAACAAAAAAGTCAAAAGGAAATTTTAGATCGAACAAAATGTCAAAAGGTGTGGAATTATAGAATTATTCATAATTAAGCTCCACATCAATCATTAATATAAATAAAAAATCAATAAAGTCAATGGCATTTTATGTAACTAATAATTAATCTCGAGATATGAATGGGTACCATAAATTTTTCCCGACATCTTCCTATGAAATGTTTTATCCAAATATTTGGAATTAGAAATAAAGAATTCTTGTTAGACATGGTTTGCTACATATAGAAATATTCGACAACTTTAATAAGAAATAAGGAAGACACAATTTTCTTCTGCAATTAATTGTTTACTTAAAAAAAAAAATTATGTTACCTTTTATGATCACATTCTTCAAGTCCAATATTTTTCCAAAAGAGTGTCTTTTTCTATGTGCCGTGATCATATCGTCAAATATTTTTCCAAAACTTACATATTTCGTGTTCATTTCATATTTTGTTATATATCTAAATGTGTTCCTGTGTGTCGATGTGATATAGGTAATCAATTATCTTAGGACATCATCATTTTTTATTTTTCTTTCCTTCTTTTTGAGGGTCAAATTAATATTTCTAAAACTTTCTAGTTTTTACCCACTGAATTAAGTGGAATGTAATAGCGAAACATGAAAGTATCTATATATATTAAAAAGCGACAAAACTATTGTTGAAATATTTTTAAAATTAATGATTAAATTCATAGGTCGAAATATACATAAGCATGTTGTTGTCTTAGTGCTATTGTGTGTGGAGCTCCGACACCGAGAAGCTTTAAAATAAAAAATAATAATAAATAAAAAGAGAGAGAAGAAAAAAATGACACGGGCTTTAATTGATTGCCTCTATTACAGAGTAATTATAACTCTAAATCAGATATGATTATGACTCTTATGTCTGAATTATATCTC
The DNA here is from genome assembly GCA_014898755.1 of Handroanthus guayacan. Lineage (NCBI taxonomy): Eukaryota > Viridiplantae > Streptophyta > Magnoliopsida > Lamiales > Bignoniaceae > Handroanthus > Handroanthus guayacan. The sequence goes on along the minus strand of JACFYI010003498.1, from coordinate 418,831 downwards.
TACCAAAAATGTATCTATATATATAAAGGAATTTGTCATTTGACACGACATATATCAACCTAAATAAAAGAAATGTAACTAGTTTTCTATAAAAACAATAATCTCTAATAATTATATTTATTTGAGTACTCTTTTAATTTGTATAGATAAATTATACTATATTTTTGAGTAGTGAAGCGTTACAAGAGTTGGGTTTGAGACCATATCATAAGATTATATAATTTTTGTCTTATATCTCCAGTTATTATAATCCCTAATGCCTATCAATTGTGTAGTACAATATCGTTTCTATTTTTATCTACTTCTTTGTTTTTTAAGTCAATTTCATTTTCTTGTTTATCCGATAATTAATTAAGCAAACGAAAAAAAATACTGAAATGGTAAAGCATTTATAGTATCAAAAAACAACAAAATTGTCAAATACTATCTCCTAGGAAACAAATTGTGTCGGGTTATCTACTATATATTATGTTATACTTGTTGTCCCAATATATACATGTATATATACATATTTGTGTAATTTCTTGCAAAATGTGGATAATATGGACAGGGGAAATGGCGGGAACTTTTTTTTTTTTTTTGGGATGAAATTTGTCAATTTATTTAATAAATGTTGCCTTTTGTTTTCAATGTTTGAAATTATTTGATTCCCCCACCTTTGATGGTGCAAAGAACGTTAGCTCATAAGATATTTCAAGAGCTTGTGAGATGGCCAAAAATTGATATTTTGTTTTGAAAATAAGCTCATAAGCTCTCATAATAAAAAAATGATCTTATAAGCTCTATTTAATAAAGTAAGGAACTTCGAATTTATTTTTAATATTTTAACATGCTCCTTCAATTTTAATCATTTTAATTTATTCTTTACCAATAAGCTCTAATATCCAAATAGTTTAATAATTTGTTTTATAAGATATATTAGCTTATTACATATTTCAAATAAGTTTAGCCAAATAACCTTCTAGAGTTATGTCTTCAAAATAAACTTTAATTTCGGAAAATAAATATTGAATATTTCACACCCATAAATACATCCTTTTTAAATATTATTAAAATCCTCAATCGACTGCAATTCATTATGCGATATATACTTTTTGTATCTTAATCATTGTCTTAATATAAAAATGTAATTTTAAATTGTTATTCTGCCTTTTTTTTTTTTTCTGATGGATAAATTATTGTTCTGTTATAATAACAATATATAATGATATAAAATTTCAATGTAACACAATTAACCATAAAAATGAGATACATTAATTAAAGACATCTATTGTGTCCCTTAATGTAAAAACCAATCATAGTTTTATCATTTATATTTCCAAAATCCACTATCAAATATATTTTTCCAAAATAATTCTCCGGAAACAACTCATCGCAAAGCCATTAAGAAATCCCTTGAATCTTCTCTTGTGTTCTAATTTAAAAGTTCCTGATCAATATATAATACATAATAAGATTGGAGTACAATAATGGGCCATTAACGATATTAAAAGGGAGTAATTATGCGAATAATTGAGATAAATTAATTAAAGTTTATAGCTTTCTTAGTGGATTAGTAATCATTCCTGATTCGTTTAGCAGAATTGAATGCATGGACACTTAAAAAAAATAATTGAAAATGATGTAACAAACCTTAATTATACATTCAAACACTACCCAAATTGTAAAACGGGTCATTACCTACCGACACAATAGGATCCGTTTCTCAGTGCTCAAAGTCAGTTTTTCGCTAAGTATTTTCATTTTGTGACTATGTACGTTAAAATCCCACATCGGTTAAGTGCAAGAGGTTATGACTTCTTTATATAGCTTTGGGCAATGTTAATTTAGATTCAAAATTCATTTTTAATATATTATCAGAATTAGATTCATCCCTAATATTGGACTAATTAGTACTGTTGGATGTCTAAAATGACTGTACTATTTTTAATTATATTTATTTTTACTATTACTTTTCTATAATATTTTAAATATAGCAAGGATTACGTGCAGAATTATTAGTGATATGAATTTCGTTGTTATCAATATCATCCGATATGAATAAAGGAGGTTGGGTAAGAATATTAATTCTACGTGGACTTCATTTGATGCCCAGTAAACCGGCTAATTAATCTGGCCTTACAATTAGGTCAGGTTCACTTTTTGACTAAGCAAGCCCATTTATTACCATGCATATATTCTTTTCTTGCCAGGGATCATAAAGAATTGTACTCTCCTAAAAAAGATCTTTCTTATTTATATTTGTAAGAATCACCACAAATATAGGTTTCTTGCAATTTTAAGAGCCTCTTTCATTGAACTATAATCAATTTTAAGATCGATAATCAAAATTCTTCGAAAACTTGTTTCGATCCCCCCTTGTCTTGAAGTCACATTAGAAAATAGTAACAAATAAATTCGAAAAACCCACTAAATTCATCCTAAAAGGTCTTTTATAATCATAATTTAAAAAATAACTTTTTTATCGTAAAAAGTATCATCACCCAAATGTCTTTTAACACTTTTCTTATTTCGAAGACTCTAATGAAAAAAACATAATTACATAATTTGTCTTAGTGTGGCAGTGATGAACTTTCCCATTCACAATTCAAACAGGTCCTTACTTTTGTCAAACTAGTCAATACTCAACACGAGAAGTAAGTACTTCTAAACACTTCTTATGACAATAAAACTATTATAGAAAAATTAATAAAAAGAACATAATACTCTCATCATAGGCGTCGCTTTCATTCCAAACCTACAAAATAAGATCTCAAGGGTAACAGTAGTAACAGCAAAACAAGCAAAAGCAAGAAAAATATACAAGGAAAAGACACGAATTATTCGACTGGCTGGTCCTCTAGCCACATAAGCTCACAACAAAATGACACAAACACCCCTACAACCCACATCAAAATTACGGATTTTGCCCCTGGTCACGGGCCTTTGTCCCTAGCCCAAATGTACAACTCTTTTAGTTCCATCTTTCACCCCTTTATATTCTAATAATTAAAAAAATAATAATAATAACAAAAATAATAATAATAATAATAATGCAAAATGTTTTGTTGGGAATAGAGTAGAATTTTGGTGGTGAGTGTATCATCATCACATAAAGTTACATAAGCACACAAAAACATTCGCAGGATAAAACAAAAAAGCAACATTGCTATGGCCAAAACCGCGTTTTCATCCAATTTTGAAGTTTTGACATTTAGCCAACCGAAGCCTTCCACGTGTCGATAAACGCGTTTTTGTTGTGAGGTTTTACCTGTCACTAAATTTAGCCTCAAAACTCCCCCACTTCCCATGGAGAATTGGTTCCATGCTCAAGTACATTCACAATGTAGGCATTTTGAGCTTCAAACAAAGCCTAAAGAATAACACCCCCAAAAGATGGACCCTCAAATTTTGGAAAAATAAGAAATTTGGTTAAAAATTAGTTATAGGGACGATGAGACGGCCAAACTAACATTTTTGGTAGCATGAATATATGAAGTTTCTATTGCTGATATTATAATCTTATTAAAGTTATGGGATCACATGTACAATTGAACTATCACTATAGTCCTATTTGAACCCATTATTTTCTTGTAAGAATATATACTTAAAGAAAGAAATTCTCATTGAAGATCGGGAGTACGATTTATGAATTAAAGTTGATGGCAATGTTGGTAATGATGCATGTCATTAGACTATTCAAAATGCCACAAAACTTAACCCACCCTCCATTACCCGTTTGGAGTTGGCCTCCTCTTCAATATACTCTCACTTCAGTTGCATTCAATATATAGTCGAACTGATACTATATTACAAAAAACTTAATCTAAGCAAATATTACCTTCTACAATTACAAAATTACTATAGCTAAATTAAATTGTTTAAATTCAAGTACTATTTAATTGGAAAAACTCAATAAAACAACCTTAAGATTTTTTTTTTTGGTTCCAATTTCTCTATACATAAAAGATTTTCCTTACTATTGGAGAGGAGTGGATCCCTTGTCTTCTCTCTCATCACAAACCCCTTAGTATAAAACACATTGGCTCCAACCGGAAAACAACTCACCAACATTCTCGCTCTTGTTTCTCTCACTAAAAAAATGCACTCAACCGCCGCTCCTCCTCTTCTGCTTCTCCTATTCCTCACTTCTTGCTCGATTACATCTTTCAATGTAAGCGCTCAATCCTTAATAATCTTTGTTCAATCTTGTGGTCTTGTCTTCTTGTCCTGCAATCCTTGTTCTGTATTATTCTGGTTTCTCATTGACGCATATTGTCATATGCTTGTGCTGCTGATGATTTTAGTGTTGTCTGAATGCAGGTAGGACTAGCCGCCGCCGCCGCCGCCGAATCGACTGCCGGAGAAAACCCATTTACACCAAAGGGTTATCTAATGCGTTACTGGAAGAAGCAGATCTCCAACGACTTGCCGAAGCCGGAGTTCCTGCTCAATAAAGCGTCGCCGCTCACCGCCGTCCAATACGCCGCCTTCTCGAAACTCGCTGCCGATCAGAACTCGCTCTCGACTCAGC
>JACFYI010003498.1:395347-414218 GCA_014898755.1 Handroanthus guayacan | reverse complement strand
GCGAAAGAGCGCCGAGCCCCGGCGAGACCAAGCGGTGCGTGGCGTCTATTGAGGACATGATCGACTTCGCCACGACGGTGCTAGGGCGGAACGTGGCTGTCCGAACCACCGAGAGCACCCAAGGGCATAACAGTAATATCCTTTTAGGTCAAGTCAAAGGAATCAACGGTGGAAAAGTCACCAAATCGGTGTCTTGTCATCAAAGCTTGTACCCGTACTTACTCTACTACTGCCATTCGGTTCCAAAAGTCCGGGTCTACGAAGCAGATATATTGGATCCGAAAACAAAGTCCAAAATCAACCATGGCGTTGCCATTTGTCACTTGGATACCGGGTCTTGGAGCGCGGGTCATGGAGCCTTCATCGCATTGGGTTCAGGACCCGGAAAGATAGAAGTTTGCCACTGGATCTTCGAGAATGATATGACATGGACAATTGCAGATTGAAAATGGGGCGGGCCCCGTTTGTGAGTCTGGAGTTAAACCAGTTGTGTTACAGAAAGGGTGAACCACTGGTTTGACCTTATTATAATTATTATAAACTCAATTTAAAATAAGCCTGTGCTTTTTTTCTTTTCTTTTTTTTTTTTTCTTTTTTAACTTCTGATTTTAACAGTTGTTAAATTCATGGCTTGGTCATGATTCAGTTATAAATATGACTACGATTATTCGTCGCATAGTACCCTTTCCTTTTCGCATTTTTGTTTGTTTGTTATATATCCGTACTCACATTTTATGAGCTTTCGCTAACAGCATGTTATTGGTTTTAGATCATATTTGGCATGATGTAGTTTACCTTTCTGAATTTGAGGCACTTCTTAATCAGTTCGGGTCTTCTATCAGAATGCATGTTTCATCTTTTTATTACATTTGATATGAATCAGTGCAACGGAATGCGAGACAAAATAAACTGATTCTTGCAACAAATGGTTGAGGGGTGTTTTTGGAAATTCACATTAGGGTAACTTGTCTTGAGAAATTAAATTAGAAAGTATTGTTGATAAATATACGAGTAATTAATGAAGAAAGGGTAAAAAGGGCTATAAATAAGGTCAATGAAAAACAGTTGGGAGGGAATGAAATGAGCCCACAGCAAGGGATGTTTTGTTCACATGTATGTAAAGAAGAGAGCTAAGTGGCAAGAATTTGGTGGTCCTAATAACCCACCCATTATACACTCTTGTGCTGCTATTGCATGTGGGGATAATGCCATTTTCCAGCTGTTTTTGGGCCACTTCTCTTTTATTTTCTAATAAAATATTTTTCTTTTTTGTTTTGCCCACAAATACGTGTAAAAATATAACATAATAATATGAATATTCTATTTTCTGAGGTGTGGTGGGTGTATAAAAAACATATTATCCATAAGTTACATTTGAAATAAATTAGGGGTCTTGATGAAATGGATGATACGTAGTGTTGTTGGGACTAAATATTTGGTTGAAATATGAATAGTTAGGTCATCCATAAATTGTACCGTATTTGATTTGATAACATTATTATATTTTTATTTTCTTTTGAGGTTGGGATAGTAAGTTTCAAAAATAACCTTAAATAACCGTGTGCCTTCTCTATAAGGAAGAAGAGGGAGAAACTGCTACTTTATCTAAAGAAGAGTGTCTATATTATTATATTCTTATTTAATAATTCACAAATAATTTAAATAAATGTTTTGATGTGCTGTGCATTAGGTCAATGGACTTTCAAGATACTCAAAAAGCCCGCGAAATTATAGGCGTATTAGAAGATAAAATGACTTACAATTGACATCCATATGAAGGACTATTCCGACCTGTAAACCCAGCCTTCTCTAACTCACTTTCTCATTCTCTCCCAATCCCCATAAACAAAACACACTCATTTTATCACTTTGCAATTTAAGTAATAAAAAACGTCATATATTTTTATGAATTGGTCTTAATTCTGCAACTCTTACATTCATTATTTCATTTAAAATCCACATCCATACTTCATTTGGGCATGATGAATTTCCTTAAGTTCTCATTTCTTAATATGGATAATATATCTTTCTTTTTTTGATAAGAGGATAATGTATCTTTTATGGATCTAAAAAAATTAAATATTAAACAACACTTTCTAATTCTACATAAAAGCATAGCTCGAGTTTTGTCAGCAAATCATTTTCCACTGTTGAAATTAGATATTCTGATGAAGGGTCAATTCATTTCTACTCTGGACAGTCGAGAAAATACACATGAATGAATTGAAGTATGCCTGCATGAGTTTTGTAATTTAAGGTATTTTTCTTTTTCTATTCGTAGCTGCACCATACTTCAAAACATTTTGTTTTAAGGAAAGAAATGGTTTGTTGTCCTAGCATGGGTATGATAAAAAATATAACATATTAATGTGAATCCGCCACCTTGACCAATGAAGTCGCAATAGGGAAGCCCACAGTAACATGCCGAGTGGGCCAGCAAAAGACTATAATAATCTTATTAAATGTAAGATTCGCGTCCTAGTGAAATGGAGCTAACTCGACCTGAATATTAAATATTTGCAAGAGTGGCCCAATGGTAGGGGCGTGTCTTCTACATCAACATATTTAGACCTATAAATAAGGAGGAATGACTCGTTTTTGGGATATGCGGTTATTACCTTAATCACATTGTTCCCTTTTTTCCAAGCATTAGATTGAATCAAGTGTCGGTCGATCTTCATTGTGCTCACTTGATGACCCCAACCTTGTTTTGTGTTTTTAGAATTAGACTGACCTCAAAATGATCAGTTAACTAGAAGAATTTTTATTAGCCATATCACATATAAATTGTTTGTTTATATGTTGCTACGATGAGATATTTATCCAAAGCCAATGAAATTAACTCTAGTACTTTTTTATCTGTGACTATAAGATATTCAAATACATATACAATGAAATAAAAAGAAAAAAAAAAACATATACAATGTCTTTCAAATTCATAAAATATAATTATATACCTCACAAATATAATAGTTGACCATAGATGATCAATAAATTTGTTTGATTTTGATATGATACCAATACATCCGTACCAATTATTAATGTCATAGAAGAAGATCTATTCAATATTTTTTATTTCTTGTCCAGTACCAAGGTTGGAGCCCAGGGCTAAAAGGTTTTGAGCTCAAATTCTTTTACGTGAGTGTTTGAAATTTGAATACAAAAATTAGTATTATCTAAGACCATGAATGAATTGGATTCAAATCAAATCAAAACAATCATACTTGAACTAACTTAGTTATTGATTTTTATAATTGAATTCGATCTAAGATCCTTTCTATATGATCTTGGTGCATTTGTATCCCGTTTGAATTAAAAAACAGAAAAAAAAATGAAACATTTAGATTTAAAAAGAAAAAATGAAACCTGATAAGAACATTGACTCGAATAACAATAAATAATAATTATATCACAAAGTACATTATTTATCACACTATTTATCAACTAAAACATATCAAACTATAAATTTCTATACTATGAACATAATGCCACATACAATATTACATTCTATTTAAAAATATTTATCAATATTTATTATACACACAGTATTATCTATTCCAATAAAAATTAATTAAAATTTGGACCCAAAATAATTCCATACCGATTCACCTATCTCAGGATACCAATATTTACAATCGAACATTTTAATAGTTAAAAATCTTAAAATTCTAATCAGATTCGGATGAACATTCGTTGTACTAAACAATTCTAGTAGTAATATTTGCACTTAAATCCAATTAAAAGCGATTCGACCTAAATTTAACTTTTCAAATCAATAATTTTGTTGCATAACTTTTGTTGGTTCTTTTTTCATATCTAACTTGTAAGCTTCTAGCAACATTTATATATGTACCATATTTCTTGTTTGTTGTATTCTTGCATCACATGTGAAACAAACTTGTAACACTCACTATTAATTGGAAAGTTGAGAGGGAGTCACGGGCCAATACCAAAAGACTATAAGAATGTCTTTTCCTCATTTTTTTCTTGTGACTCAATAGCTTTACAAAAAGAACTAATTGGTGCTATTTCATTTTATGTTTCGACCTTAATTTTTTCTTCTTAAAAAATTGTTATATTTAGAAAAAGACACACACACACACACACACACATAAAATCATTTAATTTAAAATGAGAAAAATAATTTTTTTGTATAATTCTTGCTAAACTTCAATTTCTAAAGACAATTTAATATTATGCTTGAAGTTTTGATCAAGGAATTTAGTTGAGAAATTACAAGGAAAAAAAACAGAGGAACTAATTTATTGAAAAAAAAAAGAAAAAGCAATACCGTTTGACGTACTAGTCTATTTCATTATAAAAAATTTGAGCAATCACCATAGCTAAAAACTAATATTAATGGGAAAAGATGGTGGAAGAAAGTCATTTGCTACAGTTTCACTATGGCAATAATTTATAGTTTCTATGAGGATAGTGAAAAATCTACTACAGTTATATTTTTTACCTGAATATAGTTACCACAAATGGTGTTTCTATCATGATTTTTTGAATCATTGGCTACCACATCTATTACGGCTGTTAATTTTGAATTATTGGCTACTACTTGCACCATAGCAATTAATTTTTTGGTTGCAAAAAATCAATAATTTTGTAGCGGCTGGATGGTGATTGCGAGATTTTAACTATGAATCAAGTTTTGTCATTAAATGTTTGATTAAAACTTTCTAAACTAGGAAATCTGTATGCAAATAGATGTTTGTGGATGATAGAAAGTCATTTCTTTAAATCATGATTATAAAAGGCCTTTTAGGATAGGCTGAGTGGAGTCTCAAAGTCTTCATTTTTAAAACATGAGTTCAAGACGGAGGACCATCAAAATAAGTTTCGAAAATTTTTGATTGAGAATCTAAATTTAATCACACTCGGAAGCAATCAAACGAGCACAAATATTTTTCTTTTCTCTTTAGGAAACAATTATATCCCGTCAATAACTTTGAAGATTGGATACATAAAAATCCTCCCATCCATTATAAAGTAGAAAATTCTTCAAGTTACCATATAACAGAAAAAAAAATCAAAACCCTCCAACTATCACTTGCTAGAAAACAAATTCACACGCGATCGATGGGTCAAACCAACCTCCTAACGATAATACTTCCACCTTACCGTTAGGAGAAAACTTATATTTTTCTCGAAACATGGTGAATTCACCAAATAAATGATAGAAGGACAACTGGCGAGCACTTAATCAACCCCAGTAAAACCATCTAACATTATTACAAATTAACTCTGATTCCATTGTAATTAAGAATATATATAGTTGTTAGTGCTTCTTGATTTTGCTATTTTGCTTATGATTTACATGCAGCATCCTAAGGGAATCAAAGGTTGTTGCCTTATCATATCCAATTAATTATGACTAATTAACATTAGTCCTATAATTGTACTTAAAATGGACACTTTTACAAATTTCCAGGGGAATTCTATGTCCCTTTATCATTGATTTAATTTTTTTTTCATTAAAAGTATCTTTTATTTTTAGTTATTATCTATCTCAGTACCTATTTATAATTATCACATCAATTAAAATCATTAAAATTAGATTGGACATAAGTACGGGTTATTGCTCCAAATTAAATAATTGAAGATATGCATATATTTTAATTTCTACCAAAGGAAATTGTATAAATTGAAAAAATGACATAAAAAACAACCAAAGAAGCACTTTTCTTTTCAAAAAGAAATCCTTGATATAGTCTTCCGTAATTGTAAACCATTTTCTTACACTTAAATCTGAAGAATTTCTCACATAAAAAAAGATATTCATTATTGTATGAGAAAAGACCTTCATTTATATCATAGTCAGGTCAATTCTACCCGATAATTTTGTGATTTTCAAGTTTATTAGAATTTGTGATTGTGATTCTTCGTAGAATAACATTTGATGTTTAATTTTATTTTTAAAATAACATTTTTCTCAAGTGCATTTTTTAAAATTATCTTATTTCAATTTATGCTATCTATCTCATTCCCATTAAATAATTAAAAGGTTGAGACACAAAACATAAAAGGATTGGAAGCAGCTTTCCAAAACTCCTGAGGAATATTTATAGTATCATGGAAAGTTCTTCTAAGAACAATGCAAATAGTTATGGATCTTAAGAATATTCTGTGTCTTTCTAATAGAGAATTCTAAGGAAGGCTTGTGATCCCTTACATCAATGATTATGATATTGAAAACTCCTCCATTCTTCTTATTTGAACTTCGGTGTTAATATTTAATTTGGGTTCTTTTGTTTTGTTTCTTTCGTGCATGTCCCTTTTTTTAATTGACTATTTATACTTTCTATTTTGTTGTTTACTATTTAATTAATTAATCTACTTATAAAAGAAAAAATTTGTTACTGTAGGCAATTAGTGACATATGTATAATAACAACTTAGTAATTTTATTGTCACCATGATTTAGGAGAAAATTTTCATCGTTATTAAGCTATCACTATATATGTGATATTAATTATTAATAGTGATAATTTAAATACAATTTTCTATATATATAAAGGTTAATGACATCTACGATCCCATTCAAGATTGATATTTACCAAATCCCTCCTCGCAATAGGGTTTTTGGTAAAATTTGATGATTTCATCAGAAAAGATTAATTGCACTTCCTTATATGCATGCCTCTTCCTCTAGTGTTTAACTTTTATGGACTAAGTTACCCTTGTAATAACTACTATTTATTATAAACAAACACAAAAAATTGAATCTTTGTAAGCTCATAGCAATCATTTTTCAGGCTAGTTTAGTTTGTTATACGTCAAACAGTAAGGCAATGGTGGTATATTAGGAAGTTTAATTAATTTTTTGAATGACATCATCGAGCTCCAATCGAAATCGTAACGCAAGGGGAATTCAATGTCCAAATTTGTGAGCGTATGATTAGGTTTTAAGGATTGCAATGTCTATTTTGCCCTTGAACAAAAAACGTAAACACATGGGAATTTTCCTCCCCTAAACAGAAAAAATAAAAAAGGGGAAATTTCCTTCCCCTTTTTTTATCATCATCTTCACAATAGCCATTTCTCTGAAATCCTAAATCTCATCTAGTCCCTCCATCAGTAGCATCCCCTTTTTCATTTGACGACCACTTTTTGTCATTTCACTCCAAAATTATTGACTTTTTGCAATCAAAAGATTAATAGTTGTGGTGGATACAATAGTCAGCAATCCAAAATTAATAATCGTGGTAGATGTGGTAGCCAATAATCCAAAAAATTATGGCGAAAACATCATTTTCTGTTTCTACACTAAGGCAAAAAACATTCACTATGGGTTTATATAGTGGTGAATTTTCGGCTACCCTTACAAAAATCACGGATCATTGCCATGGTGAAGCGGTAACAAATTATTTTCTGCCATTATTTTTTTCTATTAACATCAATTTTTAGTCATGCTAATTGCTCAGATTTTTTGTAATGTTTGTATAAATGGAATCCATCAATAACACCCCATCAAGGAAAAATAACATGACAAGAAATTTAGACTTGAATTATCCTTCCACAACTTGTATTTGGCACAATGGGTTCAAATCTAACCTGTACAGTAGCTATGGGCGTTTTACTGAAAAGATGATGGATTATGGTGAAGAGATTTTAAGTTTTGTTCATATTGTAAGAATGGAGGAAAATCATAGCAGAAAGAACCGTCTGAAACTTAAAATGGCACCTAGCCCCCTACGCTATATGAATTTTAAAAATGGCACATATGCCTCTCTGAAATCACTACCTACACTCTTCAATCAATGCAACAAATCCCGGAACAAGAACGCTTCCTTCAATTTCCCTTGATTGTTTTTAGATTGTTTTTGATGGACTTTTACTTCGATGCTTGGGGAAAAAGCAAGCGGAATATGTGATGAGGTAAATACATGAGGGAAGATGCGGTAACCACACCAGGGGTCAATCTTTGGCCAAAAAGATAGCGAGGTAGGGATATTTTTGGCCGACTTTGCTAAAAGATTCCAAAAACTTCGCGAGAAGATGTCGAGAATGTCAGGTTCATTCAAATTTAATACATCGACCAGGAGCAATGATGCGACCCATATCGGCAGCTTGCCCATTTGACCCCTGGGGAATCGATATTCTTGGACCATTCCCTCAAGCAAGAGGACAAAAGAAGTTTATAATTGTGGCGATCGAGTACTTCACGAAATGGGTTGAGGCCGAAGTGGTTTCGAAGATATCGAAAAATGAAATTATGAACTTCCTGTGGAAAAATATCGTCTGCCATTTTGGGGTTCCTTGCATACTAGTATCAAATAACAAAACCCAGTTTCAGGGAAAAAAAGTCTCAGGATAGTGTAAAGAGATAAACATAAAATAGAATTTCACATCGGTAGGTAATTCCCAGTCGAACGGACAGATAGAGGTCACCAACCGTACTTTGTTACGACACCTAAAAACGCGGCTAGAAGGAATGAAAGTGGCATGGGTTGACGAACTACCGGGTGTGCAATGCGTATCGCACGACACCATGATCTTCGACTGGAGAGACCCCATTCTGTTTAGTCTATAGGTCTGAAGCTGTGACCCCAGCAAAAATCGGGATGGAAACTTATAGAGTAGCAAGTTATGACCCGACAACAAATGGCAAAGAAATGAGATAGGAATTGGAGGTCATTGAGGAAATGAGAGAGCAAGCTTTTGCTCGAATGCTTAAATATAAGAATATAATGGTCAAGCATACAACAAAACGGTTCATGCAAGGGAACTGCAAGTAAGAGACTTGGTTTTGAAGAAAGTGGAGGTATCCAAACACGTCAAAAAACTCGATCAGAATTGGGAAAGACCGTATAAGGTCAATGGGATTACAAGCGTAGGTTTATACATTTTGTCGACAATCGAAGGAACACCACTGCCTAGACCATGGAACATAAAAAATCTGAAGAAATTCTATGGGTAGAAAGGAGAAAATTTTCATTTTTAATTAGATGACCTATTTTTGGGAGATCGTTTTTTTTTTATAAGCGATAGGCAAGAAAATATTTGACAGGAAATTGCAAAAATGACGAGCTTATGTATTTATGGTTGCATATTAGATGACCAATCAGTGAAATGCTTTTTGGCTAAAGGAAAACGGCATACAAATTCTATGATTGGTTTGTTGCAATGATTCTAATCCAAGTAAACCACTCATAAACCCTACTCATAAACCCTAAAAAAAACCCTTCTCATCGTAAAGGGACTGAATCAGGTCTCTGAAAAAGGGGCCAGAGGTAAACAATTGGGCCTGCAGGTCGTCCACTGAGAAAGATAGATGATTCTGCATATAAACATGCCAGTAATCGTTTTTGAAAAAGAAGTACATTAAGCAAAGTCCCCTGAAAAAGATGATTAATCAATATTTTCATCATGGTTCCTGAAAAAGGACGCCGACCTTAAAAAAAAAAATCATTGTCGCATCAACAGTTATTGATAAAGAAAATCATTGCATAAATCGTAAACTATACAAGAAAAGCCGAAGTCAAATCAGGAGATCAAGGCACAACAATTTGATCATAATAATAAGAAACTAGTTCATCGCAAAAAGGAACAGCAAGTTTCATATGACATCATTCGCAGATCACCATCACTAAAATATACAAGTTTGGCCCACATTTACATTAATGAAGAATTGATCGACAAAACAAAAGCAACGACCAACCGAAAGTAGTTCCCTCATAAGGCGCAAAGCCACAAAAAATGAAATAAAATCAAAGGTTCATTTTTTTTTTGTTCTTGCAACCTGCAAGAAATTTATTTAGTGCGAAGAAGAATTCGTCAGAGGAATGGTCGGGCATTAGCTTGTCGGGATAGTCCTCAAGGTCGTCTGTCTTTGATGGGTCGAGCAGCTTAATGTTAAAGCCTTCCTTAAAACCATCAAACTTTTGGACCTGCTTCTTACACTTGTTGAAAAAGCTGATGCTGTCGGTCACCGTCTTAGAAAACAAGATGAAATCAAAGGCAGGGGACTTGAGAAAGTCACGCAGTCCCTGATGTCGCACATTTTCAATAACGGCCTGAAACTCAGCAGATTGTTTAAATTTTTCTTAGCCCGTTCATTCGCCTGCGACCAAACCAGCATCGAAATTTTGCCTTTTGCTCGTCTCAATCTCAGCTTTGGCTTTGTCCAATTCAGGTTGCAAAGTGTCAAGCTTAACGTGCAGTTGGAGTTTCTCATCATTGAGGACTTCGATCTCATTGTCCTTCTCGATCAGCAGCGTCTGCAAGTTTGTTAGATTCAAGCTTGATGATTCGACCTTAGACTTCAACTTTAAATTCTCGTCAACCAGTTTCTTAGAGCTATTGTCGGTAGTTTTTCTCTTGTCATTATAGTACATGCACTGCAACGCAAGTTGTCGACCAAATGACACGGTCTTAAAAAAAAAAAAATGGGTTGGATAGAGTGAGTGATTAAAAAAAAAGGATATCAAAGATCAGTACACCTGTTTAAGGCAATGGGCAAATTGTTTTTTGACTCGAGTAAAATAAGCTTTGGCTAACAAAGCCTGATTGTGGTCCATCAAACAGCGCTTGTAAAGCTGATAACTGTCAATGCCACATCGGCTCCTTAATGCACTCTTCGGATCTAGAGCAGTTACATGGCCATCTGGCATTACGGTTCTTATCCTTTCATACCTTTCATTCAATAAGGTGATGTTTTTCAGAGTAGTGCCGTCAGGATGATCTCTATCACCGTAGTCGGGTTGCATCAGTGTCAACTTCCCAGACCCAGTTGTGTCCTTAATGCAGGGATGATCCTTCTCAAATGAATCAATTTTACCTTTACCCTTGTTGCTTTCTTTGCGTTTGTAACGATCAGAGCTTTTGTCTTCATGCCGATGGCGCTTTCAAGAAGAGGATCTCCCAGAAGCCCGTGGAGAACTCCCACGTGTGGCGTCTTGACTAACTTCGACCACGTTTCGGAAGGAAGGGACGTTGGATGCAGGAATTTCATCATCGTCATCTATAATAGCGAGTCGAGTAATAGGATTTGCTTCAATAGGTACTCAAGTTGGGGAGGTCCAGAGGCATCAGATCACGATCTTGGTTTCCGTGGTCGAGTAATTCAGTGTTTGGGATCTTTGATTCCACATTTTGGGCAGGAACTTCATTGCCTTCATCCTCTTTCTCCAGCTCTTGTCGAATCAAGTTGGCCAAGAAAGATGCTCGTACACTCATATCTGCATCGATAAGGATGTCATGTAAATGATGCAATTACAAATTAGTCAAAGAATAAATGTTCAAGAAATTACCAAAATTAGATCGAGGACAAATTCGAGTAGAGGAGAGATTGGCTAACTTTAGTGTTTCTTCCTTCAACAGGATGTTCACATCATACCAATGATTTAGTAAAACATTATCTAGGAAGTCTTCACCCCATGTCGATTCATTGTCATTTGAGATCTAGGGTTTATCAAAACGCCATTCCCGAGGAACGTTCCAAGGACTATGGGGTGGAGCTTCAAGATAAAACCACTTATGTTTTCATGACCCATGAGTGTTAGACAGCTTATCTAAGAATTTTACATGGTTACATGCGGTTATATAGAAAAATCCTCTTTCACCAGATTAGGTCGAATAGTTTATGTTGAAAAGTCGCCAAAAATGGGTGAAGCTGGGTTCAACGTTATAGTATTTCATCGCGATGACAAATCCTAATATGATTTTTATAGAATTAGGAACTAGCTGGGTGGGGGAAATACCTATGACGCGAAACAAGTTAGCAATAGATTCTGCGATGGGAAAACTCAACCCAGCCTCAAGCAAATGAAGGTGGATGGTGATACAATTAGGAGGGGGACAATACATACGTTGTCCGGATGTTGGAATTATTATTTTATAGCTAGGTGGTATAAAATATTTGCTAGCTATCGAACGAACGACCCTAGGCCTGATTTTTGAACTCAACTCAAGGGGACCACCTCGAACTACTGACTTAGAGATGGAAGCTTCCGGACGATCAGCTACAGGTTCTGGAACATTATTTAATCTACTATGCACTTCCCCACCCTCGACAGTAGGATTATTTGTAAGATCATGACTCGACTGAGTTTCATGAGAAGAAGATGAGTTACTTTTGTTACCCAAAGAAATGGAATCGGAAGAAGAATACATGGTAATAAGAACAAAGACAAAACAGAAATAAAAGAGAAGGAAAAAGAACACGTTGTACCTTCCTCAAGTGAGAATCGTCGATGGAAAGTCTTCAAGAAACCGCTATCAGCGTACAGAGTAGATCGAAGGATTAAACCCAGGAAAATGTCAAATGAAGGGAGGCACTGCAATTATTTATAGTGATAGTGACATATAGGGATACATGCAAATCTGACATATGGGGATTGGAAGGACGGGTTGAATTCAATGGCCTAAATCTCACAACCGCTTTACCAAGTGGGCCATATTCTTTTTAGGCCCAAACTCAAGGAAATTCAATTACAGAGCCTAGCAAGCCGTGAGGAAAACAAAATGTCCATACTGGAGTATAAAGTATACGATCATACTTCTCACTATTGATTCCCGACGATCCGATGCTATCTTATCATCGACGATCAATAATGAAGAAGTGGGGGACTTGATGATGATATGGGTCGTAATTACATATGAAATGGGCCTGACTTCAAATACGAGAGAAATATAATGGATGTTTATGAGCCCAATAAGCCCAAAGATAAAATGGGGAGAAGCCCATTCAGAGGAATATTCCTCCCGTACGACCAGAGGAGATCCATACCCTTGAAACAAGAACACATGGACGGAGGAGATTGAGTTGTACAGATATAGATGTCAGTGTCATTGTACAATTTCCCTTACAAATAGTCCCACAATTCCCTGTAGCAGGGGAGGAAAAAGAGAGGAGATGAGCTCTCACATATGTATTCAATCCTCATGCAAACCTATTGTATCTTAAATCTATAACTAGGTCCTATAAAGAAATTATCATTGCATCATTTCTTACATTATAAATTGATAGATTTGATATAAACACATCAAATCACATTGCAAACTCTAGTTCCCTCAAGTCGTAAGAGAGATTTTGAGAGTGAAATTGTGTCTTTTGGGATGAACAAAGTGGCCTGAGTTTGTCCTGCACATGAAATTACTGTCTTTTGAGTGTGAGTTTGAAGGTAGGGACATTTTTGTCAGTTCAGCAACGATTTTTAATAAAAGTGAAAATGGGGTGAGCGTGGTTATTTTTCAAAATCATGAGGGTGTTTTAAGACATATCTAACCACACGATGATTTATGTGCTAATTCATGATTTTACGAGAGGGTTTATGCAATTTACCCCTAAATATTGATAGGGTAACAAAAGTAGGCTTAAAAAAAAAATTGAAATAATAGAGGGTTCGTGATAATTATATTTCGATCTATTACTTAAAAATGAGTGTGTTTCTGACCTTCATAGGAACATAGATCGGGTCAATAAAGGAATGAACAAATTTTAACAAATACTTTTTCTTTTTTTAGTATTTGATAAAATATACAAATAAGTTCAATTAAAACACCGAAACACCCCCATTCCATTCTTATTGGGGGTAATTGGGGGGGAAAAAAAGGACAAAGGAATAGATTTTTTGGGAAAATAGACTAATAGAAAATTATTTTGCATAATGAATAATTTGAAAAGAAATTAAGAAACGACTTAATCCAAATTTTAAATATTCAGATTCTTTTAGTAATATGGGGAAAAATAATTACAATTTTCAAATTATAAATGCTATAGCTATTTCCAAATATATATAATAGTATAATCAACAGTACTATAATTTTCAAAAGAAAAAAAAATTGAAATGAGAGTTATTGTCAAATAATTATTTTTCATACATGAACACAATACATCATCCAGACACTATGAAAAAAATTAAACAAGAGAATATAGAATTAATGTTTTTTTTTTCATAATTATGAATTTAAAGATATTTATCAATTAATAATTTGAGATTATGCAATAAAAATTAACAATTTTGAGATTATGCGTTTATTCAAACATACAAAAATCAATCCATACTCCATATGTTAATAAAAATGCGTTAGGCTCTATCTTTGATTTTTTTAAATTTATTTTTAGAGAGTTATGCATTATGAGAAGTACCTATCAATAAATATTTAAAAATTCAATTTATCCCTTTTATCCATGAGTATAGAAAATAGGTGTATTTGGTCCTTTAATAAGTATATGGACGTATTTGCCAAATATTCAAAATTACTAATGCAATTTCTTTTTTTTTCGGGGTAGTTATATATTATTTGCACATCATCTTAGGTAAATATTTGAAAAATTAAAATATCAATTTCGTCTTTCTATAAAAATAAAAATATAAGTTCAATACATTTATTCAAGATGCATATAAAGTGTTATTCAAAAAATATTTTCTAATATATTTAATTTTTTCAAATAATAGAATATGAAAGTACAGAAACAAAAAAAATATGATTGTACAAAAATATTCGTGGAAAAAGAAAAAAGGGTAGTCTAGTATTAGTTGTAATTAAAGATTACTGCAGAGTAGCGTGATTGAAATTCAAATAGCAAATTAATTGCTGTTGTGAAGGATGAAAACTTAAAAACTATCTAAATGACCACAAAAAGAGAGCATTAATGAAAAAGAGGATATTTACCTTAACACTCCTTAAGGTTTAACATAATTATCAAAATATCATCTGAAATTTGGATAATTACCATTACACTTGCTACTGTAAATTAAGTTGAGGGATAATTATATTTACACCCCTAAAAATCTTGAGACATTATAAGTAGACCCCCGAATAAAGGGGATAATTATAATTATACATCAATTTAGGGATGAGTATTTATAATTATTTGTCAACGGAAGCAACAATAGGAGCTCTAATAGTAATTATTCAAATTTCAAGAATGTAAAGGTAAATTAACCCATAACAGCATCAGCTAAAAACATTTCTAAGTTTAGGATTTAAATCAAAACAAAATAAATACAAATTAGGGCTTAAAAAACAATATTTTACCCCAAACAAGCCGCAAATTCAAAAAAATAGAAGTAACGACTTAATTGCTCGACCCACCCGGAAAAGTACATGACCCACCCGAAATTACATGACCGTTATCTCAACGTTCCAAATTCACAGAATTTAAAAATCTCCCATTCTTACTGACCGTTGAGTCTCAATCCAGCTCACATCACCGCTCTCTCTTTTCTACTCACAGAACCCCCGCTGAAACAATGAATATTTCTCCCTCAGATAGTTAAAGAAAAATCCCAAGAATTCAAAAACATAAATTTCATCCCTTTTTCTCAACACTTCTTGAATTTCTTTTCTGTTCTTGATAATCAAAGAAGAGTTACTGATAATTTTGATTATATTTTTTGGTTGATTTTTCTTGTATTTTGAGATTGATTCTTGAAGAAAATGGCGGCTTTGGCACCTGGGATTCTGCTAAAGCTTCTGAACGGGATGAACACAGGGGTGAAGCCCACAAGCGAACACAGAAGTTCACTCTTACAGGTTACTGACATTGTCCCTGCAGATCTTGATGAGAAAAATCTGTTGCCAAAACATGGTTTTTACATTAAAGTCTCAGATTCTTCACATTCCATTTACGTGAGTCTCCCTTTTGAGCAAGATGATCTTGTTATGAGCAACAAAATGCAGTTAGGGCAATTCATTTATGTCGATAGATTAGAGCCCGGATCGCCTGTTCCTGTTGTTAAGGGTGCGAAACCTCTTCCTGGGAGACACCCTTTGGTGGGCACACCGGAGCCATTGATGGGGTTGAGAGCAAAGGGAGAGAAGATTGAGAACAAATTCAATGCAAAATTTTCAGCTCCCAAGAGGGGTTCTTGGGGAATGGGGCCTAATGGGGGTGATCAAAATCTTGGGTCACCGAGAAATTTGAAGCCCGTGCCATTGGATTTTGATCAGTGTACGCCGGTGAAGGAGAGGCCACCTAGCGCAGTGAAATTTTCAGGCAACTTTATGATGTCTCCTATGGTGCGAGGAAAGGCAATGAGAGATGGAAGTGCGATAAGGTCTTCAGTGTCGAGAATGGTGGACAGTAAGAGGGAAAGAGAGACTTTAATGGTTCGAAAGAGCTGCGTTTTGACACCTTCGAGTTCTAAGTTTTCAAGGAGCAAGAGTGTTTGCGACAGAGAGCAGAGGATCTTGAAAAGCCCCTTCAACACAGCTGTAGGTACATCTTTGGTTTAATGTAATTTTCTGGGGCAAAAGTGATGTAATTTTCAGTTGTTTTTGGCTTAAGTTTGTTGTGTATTTCGTGTTTTCAGGAGAAAAAGAGTTCAACTCCACCTCCAAGATTGAATGTGAATGCAGCAGCTTCTCCCACAGGTGGTGGAAATGGAGAAAAGTCTCAATCTGCATGTGATTCAAGTAATATGAATACAAGTCTTCACATGAATTTGCCTGGGAAGCTGAGTGCTCTTGGAAAGGTGAGTTTGTAAATGATACTTGAATCCCTTTACGTTTATTAGTTTTGGCTTGTTACCTCACAACATTAAAGTCAATTTGCCCTCCAAGTGAATTTTTTAGTGAAATTTTCAGCCGAAAAGACAATCAGTCTTGTGTGCCTTACAAAAGAACGTCGTTGTTAGTTTTCATTCTTCACGCTCAAATACTTATTTGTAAGAAGATTTTTGAATGGGCAGAAGAAAAAATGATGAGAATATCATTTGATAAAGCGCACATAAAATCGCATCTACTTCCGACTGCATAAAGTCACATTTGTAAGTTGTGTTTCTGAGTGCTGACTCCTTTTGTTAATTGCATTCAGGAAGCTATGCAACAAAGAGAAACAGCACAGAAGATTGCTCTTCAAGCACTAAGAGATGCCTCGGCAACTGAGAACCTCGTTCGCTCCCTCAAGTAAATATTCTTACACAAACTTCTCTATCATTGTTTCAACAATCCATACAATCTTGTGTTGCTCTTTTATTACCAAGTCATATGAATTCATAATCTCATTGCTTGTAGGATATTTTCGAACCTGACAAAATCAGCTAAGGTAGTTGCCCCGGCAGCCTGTTTTGATAAGTTTCTAGAGTTCCATAACCAAATCGTGCAAGTCATAGCAGAAATGGTATCGATTCAAGCAGCAACTGAGACAGCGAACAAATCAAATTCAGAAAAAACTGAAAAGCATCGTGAAGATGAAAGCTCAGTTCTACACGAATTAGTTCCCAACTCTGTCGACCAACAGCAACAAAACTCAGAAACAAATGCATCTAAACGACGTGCTGCGCTTTACAAGTCTATTGCAGCATTTCCTGAAAGAAACGAGCAAAAGTCAATCTTGGGAAAGCATTTAAGATCATTAACCATGAACCAGAAGGCGAATACAGAGAATGATGAGAATAAAAAGCCGGCTTCTTCTTGCAGTTTGTCGAATACAATAAAATTGGGGAAGCAGATTGAAACTGAAGCAGGTAATTGGTTTATGGAGTTTTTAGAGAAAGCTTTGGAAAAGGGCATGAAGAAATCTAAAGGAAAAGCAGAATCAGATGGTGAAAAAGTTCCTCAATCACTTATATTGAAAGTGATTAATTGGGTAGAAGTTGAACAAAGTGATCCAAATAAGAGGCCTGTGCATCCTAAAGCTGCAGCTATAGCTAGGAAGTTGAGGATTAAGATGAAGAATCCTTGAGCTGTTTAGTTAGATTTGGAAAAAGATTGCTAGTGATGGATTAAATATTAGTTGTGTTCTTTTTAGTAAATTTTACCTTTTTTCGTTGTGAAGTTGTTGTTTTTTGTTAAAGTTTTCTATGTGGGGATGCGGAAAATTACACTTCTGATTCCATTGCACAGAGGGTTTGCACTGTCGATCTCAAACTATTGAGCGATTGTCTCAATACTTATAGGACAAATAATCATATTATTTTCATTTTTTTCTTTTCTTTCTTTGTCCTTTTTGCATTTTTATGTCCTTATTTTTTGTTAACTTGTGATGGAAAATCCACGTGACCTTCACTGGTACGTTAAATGGAAATTGGAGGGGGAAATTGCAAGTGTAATTTTATCTATTATTCCCACGATGCATACACCTTTTAACAAAGTCTACTTTGTATGGACCAGACCAATAGTACAAAACCCTCGTCAACGAGACCAAAAGTGCAATTTTCCCCTCCAACTTTTAAAGTTGTTCTTTCATATTACTTAACATTTGCACAAGTGGATACCCCATAAAAGATTGCCGCATATTGAGAATGGCGTAACACACAAAAACAAGAAATCAAAATTTCGTTACAGAAATGTTGAGCCCAATTAATTTGGAATCATTCATGCAGAGTCCAATTAGTTTGGAATTAATTATGAAGACCAAAATTGCAATTTTCCCCAATCATGGCACGTAGTGCGCCCATAAATAATACAATCCACATAAATTCTTGAGTACAAGCTCAGAATAACACCATCAATGAACCACATGCAAATACCTTAAAATCATAATATGGCCATCACAATGAGCACATAAAAAGAAAAATGCAATCTTTAGGGCCAATTTCGATCATCGATTACAAGATCGAAAATGCTAACAACATCTCACTTGTGTAACTTTGTGCTTTAATTTCTGAACTATAACTTTTCCTTCTCGTTTTCATTAACAAATTCTCTTATCCAAACATAGCATAAAGATTATCATAATCCATAATATGAACACAATTTAAACTCAAACAATAAATTAAGCAATTTATTAATACAAAACAGAGTACATAATTCAACATTTCCATCATCATTTTTCAGACTGTGGCCAAACACTAATTTTTTCTTTCTCATACTTAACATACAATGCAGAAACAGCAGCCACAAAGTAAACCTGAATGAAAACAATAGCAGGTGTGTGATAATTAATTACTCCCTGACCCGTAGCCAGCTCCACT
>JACFYI010003498.1:366116-393328 GCA_014898755.1 Handroanthus guayacan | reverse complement strand
CTGGTTTTGGGATTGGAAGAGTTGCAAAGTCTTTAGAACTCTCAAGTGCCATGACGGAGTTTGTATTGGTTGTGAGTGGCATCCGCTGGAACAGAGTAAAGTTGCTACCTGTGGCTGGGATGGCTTAATCAAATACTGGTATGAATTCCATTCTGTGGTTCAACACGTATAATCACTCTAATAAGTGCTTTTTATATGAGTTTGAATTGTAGCTTAAAAGGAATAGTCTATATTTACTCTGTTAAGGTTAGTAAGTATGAGTTTGTTGCATGAGAGGGAGCTTCCATGGCGTAACTTATGGGTGAGAACAAAATTTTTTGAGCATGATATTGTCAGTTAAACTTCACTTGATAGGTCCCACTGGATTATTTTTATTGAAATAGTTTATCTTTTTTGATGCCGTAGCGCCTATTAATTTTCTAACTCTAGGGTATGGTTGAACTGGCAAAGGCTTTTATGCTAGGCCACTCTCTTTTAGTGGTAGATAAATTGTGTGCATGTTTGATAGTAGGTTTGTCCAGTAGTTAACTCTCCAATTGTTAGCGTTGTTAATTTGACTAGTATGTTACCGTACCCATACCCAACTTGGAATGACACTTAATGACTCACATGGTGTCCGATCTCTGGAAAGAACATGACCCTCTTACACATGATACAAGTCTCAAAGGACTAATCCAACATTAACTTAAAGTTATTAATGCCTGTGTCCTCAAATGTCACAATTCAGTTTATGATACTCCATGTCATTAAATACGGTGTGTGGTTTTCTAACTTGCAATTCTATTCTGGCAAACTTTTGGCCTGACTCTTAGATCCTTATTTTGTAATTTTCTTCGAATTAACGCATTGTTTTTTTAAAAAGAAACTCAAATTTATAAGAATATCAGTAGAATTTCCAAATGTTGGAATATTTTACCATATTGCATTTACAACCAGTAGAAGCCAGTTTTCACTTCTCACAAATACGTTCATTTGATAGTTGCACCAATACCTGTGTGCTAAGCCCAGTAGTCTTAGACATAGAGTTTGTGGTTAAGCCTGCTTGAGATC
Organism: Handroanthus guayacan; assembly: GCA_014898755.1. Lineage (NCBI taxonomy): Eukaryota > Viridiplantae > Streptophyta > Magnoliopsida > Lamiales > Bignoniaceae > Handroanthus > Handroanthus guayacan. The sequence goes on along the minus strand of JACFYI010003498.1, from coordinate 392,278 downwards.
TTGAATTTTTTTTTTTTTTTTGGCTATCATAGTATTATAGGTGTTTTAAATTGACTGTGGTGACTGATGATCTTTATTTGGAAGTAAATGTACTGCTTGAAGGAAAGATTGAGGTAAGTTTGAGAGTGAATGACTCTTATACAATGTATGCCGTACAGGTCTGTTATGGGTAGTTAGTGTAGCTGAGAGCTAGATCACAATATCTTTAAACAGATTACAGCTTAGAGATTATTCATTTTTGGAAAATTTTCTAGTTGACGCATATTCACACCAACAAGGGATGTTTAGATACTTTTCATAGAACAATATAGATTTGATTAGCCCTTGATCCTTGTTATGTAATTGAGGTAGTGGCTTTGTGAAACAACCTATGTGTTTTGGTTAGGGGAGCTTTACAACGGTTGGAAACTGAAGTAAAGTGAGGTTGAATAGATTATGTACTTGTGAGTATATTGCCACACAAATGCATATTTACGTAGCGTGGTTGACCATCTCTACTGAAGCTGTATACCTGTTCTTTCTTTTTCCATTGGTTCTCTTTCCACTTTGCTTTTTGGGAGTTCAAATACTTTTGGAAGTTGTTTCTTAACTTTCTTTAGCCACTTAGCTTTTTTCCTTATTGAAACTGTATGAGACAAGCTTGATGTGTGACTTTAATATTTATCATTATACGTCTTCAAATTCTTATGTGTTTATCCTGTGGGCAAATTTAGTTGAAAATTTGGCACTTTGTGCTGGTTAGCCTGTAAGGGACAGTGTAATCTCGTAGTGGCATTTCTGTTTTGCTAAATACCAAGTGGTCTCTTGTTTGATGAATGAAAAGGAGAAAAAACTGTTTTTAGGATACTAATGGCTAATTGCATTTGCTGTTCCGCAGGGACTAACCTTTCTGGGCTATGATCAAATCGTGCATCAACTGGTTGATCACCTCATTCTGAGAGTTTATAGACACAAATCGAGACAATAATTTATTCATTGAGGATGAAGTTCAGAAGAAGTCCGGGATAAGGGGCCAAATCCCTTAATGTTCATGTCGGCTAATTTGTAACCCTAATATCTTGCCCAAGTACTTAGAAAAGAAAGTTCATTTGAGCAAATGTCTGGCTGTAATCTCTCTTTGTGATTTCGTCTGTAACATTAGTAAACCATTTGTGAGTTCTTGATATAGATGTAATATTGGTTCAATTTTGTTCAATTTGGCTTCTTGCTGTCATCGGCCTCTTATAACCTTCAAAACCTCATGCCCTTGAGATTTCAGTTGGGATTCAGTTTCAAAATGGTATTTTATTTCTTATTTATCACATTAGATGCATATCAAGTATATATATATATATATATATTTTTTTATAAAAACACAGTCATGAATGTGGATGTTAATACACTTGACGTGTATTCATGCAATGGAATCTCATTTCACTTCTTGGAAAATCTCATGCCATTGTGATTTCAGTTAGGATCTTGTGTTTTATTACACATTCTTTATGTTAAACTATTTACTGTAGTATACTCGATGCATGTGTTTTAATTTTTAATTAGAAAAAATTAAAAAGATTATGTAAAATAGTATTAATTTTTTCTTAATTTTTTGAATATTTTACTTGAATTTAGTGTATAGAATAACACAATTAAAGAATAAATTCGGAAAGAATAAAGTTAAAAAAAAAATTATAATTGGAGAAAAAAAGATAAAAATAAATATTGAAAAAGCTAAAAAATTATTTTATATTATCTTTAAAAACTACCTTATAATTATCTTTTAAAATAAGGTTAATTTTGTCAACTCATCTAAAAACACACCAAAATAACTAGTTAAAGGTCTCATGTTTTATATATAGTATATATACGTATAATGTGTATTAATATTTTTTTATAAAAATACAAGATTGTGGATGTTTTATAATTGACAAATGTTTACACAATAGAATTAGGGGACTTAAAAATTTGGTAAGAAAAGTTCTAGATATGCGTTTGCCGGGAGTCGAACCCGGGTCTATTGCTTGGAAGGCAATTATCCTAACCGTTGGACTACAAACGCAATTTGTGCTGTTAGAATTTCAGTTAGCTAATTGTAATTATATTGTTCCTGTGTACCGGGATACAATTTATTCTGAAGCTTGAGACTTGGCCGCCAATGGAGATGAAGCTCAGCCGTGGTCCGTGGATGAGGCGGCACCTCGCCGCCTTGTTCTACCCCTCTCAGACCCTTTACCACCCCTCTTCCTCAATAATTCCATCTATATCCCTCCATTCCCCTCCCATCAGTTCACCAGCTCTTACTTACTCCATCTCTTCCAGTTCCTCTTCCCATGGCCGCTCTCTCTCATTCTCAGCCACCGCCGCACTACAGTACTCTCAATCTACCATTCCTTCAGGTATCGTTGCTATTCACTTCTCCACAAACACTAATATGAGGGAACATATGCCAAAAGTCATATGTATGTACCTGTTTTCCTTGTGTTTCTACGTATTTTCATGTTTGTGCTCAGGGGGCGAGAAGAGTAATGGGATTCCGATGAAGGGCTCCAAGGTTCTTCTAAAGGGAATGAGATATACTGAACTTGAAGTAATTTACCTTTCTCATCCTGGCTTTCTCTCTTATTTTTCTCCCTCTTTTCGCTTTTCTTCACATTTTTGCTTGGGGACTGTGTAATCTAGTTAAAGTTTGTTTCTCTATATTTCTGTGGTTGACACTGATGGCTCATAACAGACAAATTTTTAATTGTATGGTTAAAATTTGGAAGCTGCATTTTTGTAGATGTCCATAAGTTGCCTCTTCAGCAGTCCTTTTTCAAGAAGTTTTCTATTCTCAGGATCAGACTTGGTTTTTGTTGTTTTATCAATGAGCAATTTTTTCTTTTGCTGGCCTTTTCCTGATATGATTGGCTGAGAAATGTGAATATTCTTGTAATTGACTTGATTGACAGCCATATTACTATAACTCGCTATTGATTTGCTACATAATAGATTTTAGATCTTGTAAAAGTTTATAATTGTTATTTCTACTTCTGATGTTGGTAACTTCTTGAACAGAAATGGGTCCTGTCTCATGGTTATAGGCCTGCTCAGGCTTTGATGTTATGGAAACGCCTGTATGGAAATAATATTTGGGCTCATTCCGTTGAAGAACTAGAAGGTTATTTCCTTTTCTCTTGTTCCAAGTATTTGTAAGCTAGTTCTAAGTTTTACATTGCTCTATAATGTATGATACTCTCTGCACCTCTTTTGAAGTCTATCCCTACAAACCGCTGTTTGAAGTAGATTGGATGGTGAATGCACCATTTCTCTGCTTACTTCTCTTTGTCAAAATAAGTATTTTTCATGAAAGAAAAGTCACTTCCTTTGTTGCCCTCGACGATTTTGTCTGACGAAAAATCGGCTGTATCAAATTTCAGTTTAGTATTTCTTGATGAAGCATGATGTTCTTGTGTGCAAGATGTATTCGATTTCTTAACTCGATCGTTGATTACGTCCTGACTCTGCCCATCTGCTACCAGGTTTGAACAAGGACTTTAAGAGGATGTTGAGCAAACATGCTGAATTCAAGGTGTTACATTTGAAGGATATGCTTATGGCATCTGATGGAACCAAGAAGGTAAACACATCTTTTCGGCTATTTTAGTGCCTCTTATTTTCATATGGTCCCTCTTGGCATTAGGCTGCGTATGGAATTATTTACGGCCTTGCACTTGGACTATTTTGAGAACCATCTCATTCATTTGGAAGTCACAGGAGGTTACAGATATTATTCACATTGGAAGATGGACTGGTGATAGAAACTGTTGTGATTCCTTGCCGAAGGGGCCGAACCACAGTGTGTATTTCCAGTCAAGTGGGCTGCGCGATGAATTGCCAGTTTTGCTACACTGGAAGGCAAGGCCATCGTTCTGGATATACTTCTTCATTATCTTGTTATTTTACAACATGTGCATGACTAAGAACATATATCTGCACATCTACCCGTAGTAGACTTCTGGAACGAGTTTATATGCCATTTCCTTTTTAGGTTGTATTATATTATGGTTGCATGTCATATTTTGTTTTGCAGAATGGGACTGAAAAGAAACTTGTCTGCTGCTGAGATAGTGGAGCAGGCTGTTCTCGCCAGGCGCTTGCTTTCACATGAAGTGGGCTCAATAACAAATGTCGTATTCATGGTAATTGTCCAAATCCAATTTTTATGTTTATTAGTTATATGTCATTTGAGCCGATATGGGTACCTCTTAAGCTACTACTTTCCTTTTTACCTGCTGATGAAGCCCACGGACATGGAGAACAAACTAGCTTTTGGACCTTTTTCTGTTAGTTGCCTTCTTTTCTTACCATCCATGCCTGTCGGAAACTTTGACCTAATGGTTCAAGGTTGATAGTTTTCATTCAACTTCGAAATATGAAAAATTTGCACCAGTTAGCTGCCAATCCTCTAGAGTTCCAACTTATCAGATCTGCTTGCTTTCCTATGCTCTAAGCCTTTCTCACTTAGGGCTTCCTCAAAGTTACTGAGTAAATTTCACCTCTTTATAGGGAATGGGTGAACCACTTCATAATATTGAGAATGTTATAAAAGCTGCCGACATATTGGTTGATGAGCACGGCCTTCATTTCAGTCCTCGGAAAGTTACTATTTCAACGAGTGGGCTTGTTCCTCAAATAAAACGTTTTCTCAAAGAATCTAACTGTGCACTAGCTGTCAGCTTAAATGCTACAACAGATGAGGTACTCATCTTCAACCCTATATATATATATATATATATTTAACATTATTATTACGATATAGCAAATAACTTTATGGTTTATGCAGGTCAGAAACTGGGTCATGCCAATCAACCGCAAGTATAACCTTGAGTTGCTTCTCGGTACACTTCAGGAGGAACTCAGTTCAAAGCACAATTACAAGGTCTTGTTTGAGTATGTAATGCTAGCAGGAGTTAATGATGGGTAAGAATAGCCTTTTATTGTTGTTTCTTTAGGTTCTTTACAGTCAATTCGTTACAGATTCTGCTTGATGCATCATAATACTTTTCACATCTGGATCATGTTATCAAACGAACCCCAAGAACCCCGCTGAAAAAGGCTCAGTATCTCAAATTAAAGACAGGGATAATTACTTTACAAACCCCTGTGGTTTTTGAGAAATCACACCCCTACCATTAGTTCAAGTGATGGAAACTTTAACTAAATCTGTATGACATTACAATAAGACCTCTGCCAATCAGAAAATGACTAAAAACATTAGAAGTAGCCACATGCTTCATTTTTTAGGGGTTTAATTGAAACATTACACTGTCTCTTTTAAGTTTCCGTCAGCTGAATTACGGCAAAGTGTTCGTTGCAATTTCTCAACTCTCAAGCCAAGGGGATGTTTCTGTGGTTAAGCTAATCTCCTGGGGGTTGAGGTAATTATCCATTGAAGATATTCTTTAGTCGAATAGTTTATGAGAGAAGCCTATTGGCTTCTTCTCCACCACATTTAAATTAATACAGGAGGAAGAAAATGTAATCTTGTTCCCTCAAGACAGGATTAGGAGTTCAATTTAGTTTTTTCTTTGAGATTAGCATCTTTTGACAACATAGTGACTAAGTTGTCTTAAACCATTTGGTTCAGTCTTTCATCTGTGTCACATTCTGCCCTTGTAGTCTCTTATGTATACAATTATCAAAGCTATATCATGTCATCTTGTCAGCATCGAAGACGCTAAGAGATTAATTGATCTCGTCCAAGGCATTCCCTGCAAGATCAATCTCATATCTTTCAACCCTCATTCTGGATCACTGTTTAAGCCAACAAGCGAAGAGAAGATGATCGAGTTTCGAAACATCTTGGCTGAAGCAGGGTGCATCGTGTTCCTACGATTGAGCAGAGGTGACGATCAGATGGCTGCCTGCGGTCAGCTTGGCAAGCCCGGTGAAATCCAGGCTCCTTTGCTTAAAGTCCCTCCTAAATTTCGAGTTGCGCTTGGGGGTTCGGTCTGAACATGACATTTTCCAGATGGTTTTACTTCCAGCATTGTTCAATATATTGGCCTTTGGCGTTGAAATTATCTCAAGTTTTTTCATAATATACTTTTGTTTCTTGTCCAAATTATTGTATCATGTAATGGTATGGGATTCTAGGATGAAGTTTAGTGAGGAAATTATATTCAATGCATTTTCATATGTGTCTGGATTTGACAGATTAAGCTACCAAAAATGAGGAAATCTCTGAGATGTACAACGTTTTACATTATTCAAATTGCAACACATGAGTGTTGAGGCGGATGGCTAGAAGAAAGACTACCTTCTTTTTTAGTTTTTCTTTTAAAAAAAAAAATAGATAGAGAAACAGTTACATTTAATTCATTATATTTTCCTCATGTTTCATGTATGCCTTCATGATCATATTGTCGTTAGTTATCTCAAAAATTATGTAATTGCAAATGTGTTCGTATTTTATAAGTGGCGGAGAGAAATAGACCCTGGTATTATTGTCCGTTAGCCCTATCCTTGGACTCTTATCACAACAATTATAGGGGTGAGCATCAGTCGGTTAGATAAATTAACCGATCGAAATTTTTGGTTAATTCACCGAAATTTTTAAAAAAGTCTTAATCATTTACGAAACCAAAATTCTTTGTTAACCGATCGAATTAACAGAGAATATTCGGTTTGGTTTGGTAAATTTGCCAATTAACCAAACTTGAATTTTTTTTTTTTCTTTTTTAAATGATACCAAATTGGAGCTATACCATCTATAACTTATATATAAGTATTTCAAATTCATATTTCATATTTATCACATATTATCCATAAAAATCACACTGTAAGGTATCTTTTTCAATAAAAACTTAGTTGAAAAAAACTTAATAAAAAAAAATTACTTGAAAAAATTTAATAAAAAAATTAGTTGAAAAAAACTTAATAAAAAATTAATTTTATCACTTTTGGGGAATTCAGTTAAAAATCGATTTTGGACGAAAAATTAACCGAAAATCTAAAAAACATTAATCGTTTACCAAACCAAAGTTTTATTGGATAAAACGGTTCAGTTCGGTCGATTAATCGATTTTTTTCATTTAATGAATAATTTTGCTCACCCATAAACAATTGTGTTGAAGAAATTTGAGCAACTCCTAATTATAGTAATTTGAAGTTGAATAAAGAACAATTTAATAATACTAGGAGTAGTAGCACATGGTTCTCACACAGTCACGCATATAGTTAATTTTTTATTTAGTGTCAAGTATTGTTTGAACGTAAACTCCACGCTTTCATAGAAATTAATAAATTCAAGAAACATTCTTAAATAAATTAGAGATAAAAAGAATTGAAAGGGCACATCAAATTTCAATTTTTCGAAAATTCTTTACATAAGGAAGTAGTGGTAAATTACAGTCACACTCTTTTCTATATTTAACAATTTGGCTAGAAACATGGAGCATGAACCAAGATTAACACGAAAATATTATCAATGGAAAAATTGATTAGCATGATTTTTTTTTACTAAAATTCAATCATTGGCGAACCACATCCCTGAAAAACTAGGATTGCTTCTTGAATTCAATGAAAAGCCACGTTATTTAATTTTTCGTAATAAACGTTAACATACTCATATGCGGACCTAGAGATTAGTAAAAATGCATACCTACAAACACATAAATTGAGATAGAGAAAAGAAAACCTTCACACAAGGGGCAATGTTTGGTGTAGTCGGAGAAATTTTGTAGTATATAGTTGAAAATAATTAAGTGTTTTATATTAAAACATGTTGATAGGGCGAGTGGGATTAGTAGGTTTCTCCACAAATACAAATTTAAATAATTTGTTTATTTAATATTTAATTAATGCATACGACAACATAGGAAGGATAGACCTGGACAACACAAAAATATTAATAGTAAGTATAGATATTACCAAATCCTATATTAATATTTAATTTAAATAGTTAATAATTTTCTAAAATTTAAATTGAATGTATGGATACTTCGATTTTATTTGGTAGGGGACATACAATACGCCATGCTCATTTTAGGAAAATTCCTTATCAGGAAATTACGGTAAAAGATCACTTATTAAATAATCCCTTTTTAACATAGGAATAGGAAACCTTATTATAAAATATTTCCTCAAAGAAAATGTTCGCATGCATATATCTTGCCACGTGTTATCAAAAAATCCAAGAAAACCCTTCTTACTTCTTCCTCCCCTATTCGTATTCTAATTCACTTTCCTTTTCAATCTGCATATAACCCTTCACCGTGAGAAGCAGCATTCAAATTCAAGAGAAACCCGCTCTTTACATGTCCATTCTTTTTCTTTCTTCCCAAGAAATTATCAGACTGAAATTTCCTTATTACATCTGTTGTGGGCTTAAGGGTTCTTCATCTGAAAATGGAGAAAGAACTATGTCTCACATGTGGTGATGTTGGGTTTAAGACTGAATTAGTTACCTGTTTCAAGTGTATTGAAGCTGCCATCCATAAATATTGCATGCTTGTAAAGCCTAAGAAGGAGGATTCTGTTCTTTGGCTTTGTGATGAATGCGAAGAAGTCGAATCTTTGAAGAAATTGAGGAAAAGAGCGCATATTGTTCTTGATTCTGATGACGAAATTCCCATCGAAGAACTGACAAAAGATAAGAAGATTTCCAGGAGAAAAGGGAAGAAAGATCAGACAGGAGATTCCAGGGAAAAACTGAAGAAGGATCAAACAGGAGATAAGGGGATTTCCAGGGAAAAACTGAATAAATATCAGACAGGAGATAAGGAGATTTCCAGGGGAAAGTTGAAAAAAGATCAGGCAGGAGATAAGGCGATTTCCAGGGAAAAAATGAAAAAAGATCAGACAGGAGATAAGGGGATAATTTCCCCGAAAAAGCTGAAGACCAACCCGACAGATGAAAAGAAGATGATTTCCACCAAAGAACTGAAGAAAAATCAGTCAGAAGATAAAGGGCTCAAGCCAGAAAAACACGAAATAAAAAACGAATCAGAACAATTGCATTCCTATGTTATATCTGCAGAACCCGTGATTCGTTCCTTATGGACAGGGAGTTTCATCATACGAAACGACAACGAGTTGATCTACACAAGAATGTATGAACTCTCTGCTTACTTATCCAGCAAAGCACGCCAGGATGTCCGCACTGAGGTTGCTCGATTCCAACCAGTTCTCGAGTTAGAATTAGTACCAAAATCTCGAGTGTGGCCAAAGCAATACGAGGGATCAGGGCCGACAGATGATAATATCGGGCTTTATTTGTTTCCATCACTTATAAAATACGAACAGGTTTACGATTACTTGGTTTTTGAGATGATCCGAGATGACATGGCCTTGAGGGCGTCCATGGAAAATGCAGAGCTTCTGGTTTTTACTTCAGTTGAATTGCCTTTGCCATTTAGGAGATTTCAGGGGAAACTGTATTTGTGGGGAATTTTTAGAGAGTATTAGATAGGAATTGAACTTTGTTTAATGGAGAAGTGTTAGTTTTGATATTTGTATTTTTTTGGTTTTTATTTTATACTTTTTGGGTACTATTAGAAATCGTCTTGTATTTTTTATATTCTTTTATTGAAAATGGACCTTGGGTCCTTGACCTAATTAAGGGATGGGATTGTTGAAGATCATCTTTGTTTTGATTTTTGTTTGTGCTCTTAGTTTACGAATTTTTTTCTTTTTTTTTTTTTTTTGGAATAAATGTAGTCTTATTTAAATGTATATTGTATCATTTTTTACACACATTTTTTTTTTTTATAAATGTAGTCTTATTTAAATATATATTGTATCATTTTACACACATATTGCAATTCACAAGATGGGCAGGTAAGATTTCACAAGGAGAGTCTACCCCATCCCTGTTCACCTATTGCCATTCCAACAGAACTATCTCACTCCATTTTCATTGAAGATCTATTTTTATTTACTCTACGTAGCAACTCAAGGATAAACAAAGCAACGGCTGTGATTTAAAAATTTTGACATCTTCAAAACTTAATTGGTGAGAGAGAGGTTTTATGACCTCAGAGTTCAATTCTCCCAAACGCATGTGGGGCATCTTGTTCTATTGAATAGTAGCTTGATGGTATTTTCTAATATATAGTAGCTTAGTTAAATATCTTCTTCTTAGTTATTTTTATTGATTTCGAATGTTATTAATTTGATATATTAATATTAAGAAGTAGATGTATTAAACATCTCTCTATAAAAAGAAAAAAAAAAATAGGAATTAAACCCAATGCATAACTGGCCAAAGGCAAATTATAATACTAGTTAAATTAATATAACAATCAAAAAGCGTAACAAACAAAGAAGCAAAAAATTCTGCAAGCCTTGCAGCCAATTATATTTTAACACAAGTTAGAATATTCTAACTTGATTACTTATATTCCCACAATTATTAATTTATCCATTATTCGAGACAACTGAATTGAAAACAGCCACTAGTTAGTATCTTCACACTTAAGAATTAAATTTATACTTCAATAATTAAATTAGTAACTGAAACTCTGAAATAGACTCTTCCCTTCATATTCTCATTTCAGACAATTACGTCTATTCCACAATATTGGCACTTTATTGCAGCCCATGGCCCTTCACTTTCCTTAGGCATGAATACTGCATATTATTGGCTTTATGATATTCGAAACTAATTATTAAAATCTCGTTTGAAATTCTTTCTTTAGTATATTTTTATTCCTAACATAAAAGTACACACACACACACACACACACACACACACACACACACACATATATATATATATATACCTTTTGATTGAACATGATGTATATAAATTCCTTTTCATAAAGCACCAATGCCTATTTGGCTTTTGATGTGTTTTCATTTAATCTTTCTAAAATATTGTTATGTTGGTGTGTTTATTCAAAACTGCAACTTATCGTAAGTATTGTTTCATAACTAAATTTATGATATAGAAGATATATTATTATTATTATTAAGAGTACAAACAGTATATATTTATTAAAATATAAACATATACAATATATAGGACGAAGTTTGAATTTATGGTATCACAAAATGGACTCTTGACAAACACTTTGAGGCTAAAAATGTAACAATACATACATAATTTTCCTTTTATATTTTGGTAAAAAGTTGTCTTGATTCAATATGAATATTCAAAATTAAGAAAAGGGATTATAACTACTTATCTCGACTATATGTGGTAGTAAAACAAATGTATATAGTTGAAAAGGAAAAGGAGTGAGAAAGTGAATATGGAATAAATTCGAATTAATGAGAGATAAAGAGGGAAATATCAAATATTACATGCTTAAGAGTTCGTGTGGGGCACTCGCTATGGTCCGCGAGTGGACTAAAGGACAGCTTTTTGGCGGCATCCACACATCCTACACCACGGCACCACTCCAAACTCCAAATCCAAATTCCACTATAAATACACCTCCGCACTCAAAAGATGCAGGAACATTCTCCAACTGCAGTCCCTGTCGCTAAGCTTCACATTTCCTTCCTCTCTTTACAATTTCAGAAACTCTTTTCTATTCGCCGTGAAATTTGGAAAATTTTTCAGGAAGAAGAAAGAGCATGGGAGCTCAATACTGCGAAGACGAATTTCTGAGAAACAACTTTGCGTTATCGTCGATGGAAGACCGGAGGTTCTTGAAGCATATACACGATAACGTCCATGGCAACATCTATCTCGATCCTGTATTTGCTTTTGTGCTTTTGATGTAGTTTTCATTTTGTTTTTGGTCTGCTGTTAGTGTTAGTTTCTCTCCCTGCATGCTTAGCCTTGATGTTAAATTCTGAAGAGAGAAACTGCAACTTTCTCTTTTTGTTTTGAACTGTTGAAACTTAGTTCATGTGCTTGTGTTTATTCTGACTCAAGCTGATATATATGTAGTATCAAGCTGATTGATTAATCGCATGTGTAGGCAGTTGTATTTGTAAAATTTGAGTTTCGAGCAAAAATGTTTTCAGTTTTCGCTGATGATAGAAGATTTTTGTCTCGAAGAAATACAGCGGTAGAGAAGCACGGTTTATATATTATGTTGTTACCATTGACTTGCGTACTCAAAAAATGAGTACATCTCAGTGGAGGTATGTACTTGAATAGTTGTGGCGTCGAGGTTTCAGAAAGGGAACTCAAACTCATTTGACTGTGTGTTGAAACTCGGTTTCAGATCTGAAAGTCCCCTAACTTCTTCTGACTTAACGTTTCCAGTTTCTGATAATTTTCTCATCGTTCAAGTTTTCTTATTATGCACATTTGATATTTCTGCATATATATATATATATATATAGTTGAGTTGAGAATTAATAGATGAAGGTTGCGTGAAGATACATATATATAGTTGGATGTTTTCATTTGTTTAACTCTTCTGTAAATATCATTGCATCGAGAAGGCTTCTATTTATGTTTTTGGTCCTTTTATGCTGTTAACCTTATAAACTATGGTTCTGTTGAGTTGATTCTGCTGTTCGTATTACAGTCAGACAAAGATTAAGACTTATGTGACTGAATATGTGATTCAATCATTGTTCCATCGGAGGTGGATTCTCACTCTCATCTTTACCTCCCTTTCAATTGCAGCTCTCTTTGAAGTTTGTCGACACAGAACAGTTTCAAAGGCAAGTCAAACTATTCTACACTTTGTTCCTCATTTTTTCTGCAGTGATTACATTACATTTGTTCCTTTCTGTTTTATCTAAAAAATCCTGTACCACATTCCTGAAACGTATTGCAGACTTCGTGATTTGAAGCAACTAGGTGAGTTTGGGAATTTTGTACTGCATGAATTTGCAGTTCAGGTATGGTAATAAATGAATGCAAGACATCAAAACATGGATATAGAAAATCAGTGAGTTCAGTGGAATAGAATCTATTCTAGGATTTGGCTGTAAAGTTATGATGAAATTAAGTTCTGTTCTGTACTGTTAATAGCGAGGCTATGATACATCTTGCCAAAAATATCTATCTTAATCCAGAGTATTCATAGGAATTTCAAATTTTATAGTTTGACAAGCCGGTAATTTTTGTCTTGTCAATTGCACTTTTGATAAATAACAGTAATTATTTGAAAACTGATAAGATCAATGAGACTCCAGGATGAGGTTAATTACAGATGTTCTCATAGTTTCATTTTTCCGAAACTTTCATGACCGAATGCTTTCTTCTTGAACTTTGGTTCTGCTCATTTGACTTGAGATGGATCCATGGCGTATAAATAGGTTTGTCATACATGGTCTACCCTGGGGCAGTGCATTCTCGGTTTGAGCATTCACTTGGGGTGTATTGGCTGGCCAGTGAAGCTATCAAGAGACTGAAAATCTATCAAGTAATGCACTTATGGTATAATCACCATCATTGTTGATCATACCACTGAGGAATGGGCCTTATACATGCAATCTTTGCAGGGCCTGGAGCTTGATATTGATCGTTTTGACATACAAACAGTAAAACTTGCTGGTAAATCAATGTTTTATATTTGCTATCACTTTATCTTCGTTCATGACATTCATTTTGTTCCCGTTTGCTTATTGTTTGTAGGCCTGCTTCATGATCTGGGCCATGGGCCATTCAGCCACATGTTTGAGCATGAATTTATTCCACGGGTTCTTAATGGGTTGAAATGGTAATTCCATATCCTTGTCCCCTTCATTAGCTTTTAGTTACATAGTTTAGTATTTATATAATTGACTATATGTTTTGGCTTATATTTGTTCAAATTCAGTCCTTCTATATTTTGGCAGTGAGAATTGCTCTAATTAAGAACTTTAGGTTATCCGAGGACCTTATATCAAGTGCAACAAAGACTTTTTGGAGCTAAAAGTCTAATGTATGTTTTGTCTTTGTCAGCTATAATTTATGAATGCATAATTCAAACAAGACCTGTTCTTATATTTGTTTATATATGCTTGAATAAACAGAACACCTTTCCAACGATACAAAAAGCTCGAACATTAACTTCCAGACATCTCCTTTCATGAGATTTCCCTCAGCTGAACTCACAGATTTGTTGTGCTAGTCTTCTTCTTGCCTTGATCCCCAATTAGCGGGGAAGCATTGAAGGAGTTAGTCATAAACAAACTAGTTAGCATACTTCATTCCAGTTGTTGATAATCCTAAACATCTCATATATTTGGAGATTAAGGACTGTGTTCTCTTACTGTTCAAGGTTAATTTTTCCCCGAGCACATTAAAAGAAATTAGTTCTAAAGTGCTTGATTAGTATGTTTCACTTGTCGAACTACTTATCAAAGTAAATACTGAATCACATTTGCAGGTCTCATGAAGAAATGTCTTTGAAGATGATAGACTGTATTGTAGATGAACACAACATCGATATTGATTCTGAAAGTCTTAAGAAAGTGAAGGTTTGATAGCTAAAAATCTAATTATATAAATTTAATATTCTAGATTGGTCTTTAGTTGGTGAATTCCTAATTAGTGTATTCATTCATAGAAGTTTTTACAAGGTTCACCTCTTGAAACTCTCTCTTGAAAGCTGGGGTTCCTGTAGGAACCTCGTTCTTTGTTGTATATGAGATTGGAGATGGATGTTGGCGATCTGTGGTATTAATGAACTATGCAGTTTTCCTCTCTCACCCTATAATTTTTTTTCTTTCTTATGTTCAGGAAATGATCATTGCCTCGGGTAATGGCACATCAAAACTAAGTCGTACGAAAGTTATAGATGCGTGATGATATTGCTTGGCACCTGAAAGCCAAATTAAATTCATATTCCTTCGAGAGCTTTCACTATGATGTTCCTCTCATTGTGTAGAGCTCCAAAGAAAAGCTTTTCTTGTACGACATTGTTGCTAATGGGCGCAATGGAATTGATGTTGACAAGTAAATTTCTCCCCCATTCACTTCCTTTGTGATCACAGAAACATCAGGGGAAAAAAAAGTGTTATTTTGGCCAAAACCATAAATATATTACCACTTGAAACGTTTGCAGATTTGATTACATAGTCCGTGACTCCAGGGCATGTGGTCTCGGCTGCAATTTTCAGTTTCAGAGGTCTGCGTGAATCTGTAGATAGCATATTGTTAGATACTTACTTTATCTCGAAAATTTCCTTTCGGTTCTTACTTGCTTCAATATGTTCTGAAATTAAATTCCTCAATTGCCTAACTTTACTGCTCTACCTGCAGGGTGTTAGAAACTATGCGGGTGATAGATGATGAGATATGTTATCGTGCTAAGGAGTGTCAGTATTTATGGCTATACCAGTTTTTTTTATCATAACTGCATATTCAACATTCATCTTATGTTTAGCATATATCAGATCTTACCATCCACAAGTTATTTGCTACTCGGGCAGATTTACATCGAACAGTCTATATGCATGCAAAAGTAAAGGTGTGTGATTCTATTCCCTACCCCCCCAATTTCTCAACGTTTTCTCCTGTGACTTGGGACTTGAGCTAAACAATCTAATTATGAGCCTTTTCAGGCAATAGAGCTCATGTTTGTTGATGCCATGACAAAAGCAAATGATGTTCTTCAAATTTCATCTTACATCGATGAACCAGCTCAGTATTGGAAGGTTACTAGCGATTTCGTGGATTTATCTAAACATATCAAATTGTATTTCAGTTCCTTAGTTTGTCCATTTATTATAAAATCGCAGTTAGATGACACAATACTAAAAACTATTGAAACCTCTTCCGACCAAGAGCTTAAGGAATCCAGAGATCTCATCCTCCGTATCCGGCGAAGGGATCTTTACCAGGTACTTGTAATACACTTCAAAGAATCATTCTCCTACTAGTTAAATGTTATGGTTTCCTCTGCAAACATGGCAATGCCTGGAAGTAATTTCATACTTACATCTTCACTGCCTCAAAATGTTTTTACAGTTTTGCAACGAGTTTGCAGTTCCAAAGGAAAAGCTGGAGTACTTCAAAAATGTCACTCCTCAAGATATAATTTGTTCACAGGTCCACCCGAATTTATTCCATTAGTGCCATACCACGTGGATAATTAATTAAAAAAGGTTCCTGACTGCGTAACTTACTGGTGCAGAATTCAAGTCACCCTACTCTACATGAGGAAGATATTGCAGTGAGCAATGTGAAAATTGACCTAACTCGCGGAAAAAATAATCCACTCGAAAGGTAGTCAATCTGATAATTATTTCTATAGATTCTAATAAACCATTTGTATCAGGATATCAGTCTGAAATTGCTTCTGCTTTTTCTGTCCATGTCCTCTCAATACCAGCATCAGCTTTTTCAAGGTACTACAATTTTCTTTAGAGCGCTAGAGTTTGTTCTGTCTTGAAATGTATATTCCGAAACATAATCCACATGTTAAAACTTTCTTGCATCCCTCCAAATTAGAAACTCTTGCGTTTTGAAGCTGTCTTGTAAATTGTGATATGAATTTATCTGTAATCTTTGGTCCTTCTATCTTATCTTGTTAATGCAATATTTCCTGATCAGAGCAAGAAAACTAAGAAAATTGTGTGTCATTTCCTGTATCCCAATCGCAAGAGATACTAATTTGTTTGCACAATCTTCTGTTGGCTTTCTCAGGATTATGATAGCAGTGAGAAATTTACTATAAAAGATGACCTGGTCAGTCACTTGTTGCCCACATCTTACCAAGACATGATTGTGAGAGTTTACTCCAAGAAGCCTCACTTGGTCAGATGCAATGCCCTTCTCTCGTAATATGGACTTCTTCGAGTTTTTCTTTTAACGTTTTAACTCCTTTTCCCCGAAATACCATACAGGTGGAAGCTGTGTCTGAGGCATTTGAAAATTTCCAGCTGAAGACCTATGGGATGAAAACTCAAGTCCATGCTACTCCTGAGAAGAAAAAGAGGAAGCATACTGTCGTATTCTAACTCAAGTTGATGCAACTCCTGAGAAGAAAAGGAGGATGGCGTTGAGTATGATACAGCACATATGTCCTTGTGGATACTGACTGAAGAAATCACATGAAAGTAACAAGATATGTAAAGTTCATAGTTCTGGAAAGTGGACTTTGTTTTTGTCACCTAACTAGACCTTGGGTTATATATAAGTTCTTTATAATGTGTATTGTAGATGTTAATTCTCATTTTAATGCACCACTATTTTAAGCCAGTTTCCTGAAGATCATTCCGCAGAAACCTCTCTGTCATTTCTATCTCGTTAGGAAATAATTTTATCTCGTGTTCGAGAGGTTACATGTGCTTGGCCAGCAGATGGTTTTAGACATATGTTATATCTTAACTATGGAATGTGATTCAGCTGGTCGTTAATGGACATCTGTCCGCACACTTTCTTCGGAGATCATGTGTGCATATTCCAATCGGTTCATAAAAAATTCTTGCCCATACACCACCAACATATTGCAGGATTACTAGTTTGCGAAACTGACTGACGCAGCAGCAAAAATTCCTTGAATAGCTCAATCCAAATATTCCCAGAATAGTCCTAACCAAATTCTATAGTCATACTTCAAGCTGGTAGATACATAGAGCACGCGATTCCTACTCTCCGATTAAGACGGAAAATAAATCGAGATTGATAGTAGTTTACTAGACTAAATTTTTGCAGTAACCACGGTCCCTACATGAATCGAGCATTTTCCACTTTCTGATTAGAATGAATATAGATCGAATGTTACCATTCAAATTTATTTGAATTTTATCGCCTTAAAAATTGTATTGAATATTGATTTAAATGTTAACTGATTCATGTTTGAATAAGATCCAACTGATTCAAACATGACACATACTCAGATTGTTGATCTCTTTACACATTTTATTATTATTATTTTTTTAACTAATTGACCGAGACAAGTTCTAAATCTTGTGAAATGTGTTTAATGAGTAAAAGTTAAAACAAATTTTTAGCCGATCAACTTTGACTTCAGAATAGTTTGATTTATTTTTCAGCCTTGTCAATTTCTAGTCGAGAATAGTTTGATTCATTTTGCAGCCTCATCTCTAATATAACCACAATATGAAAAAAGGCCTTCCCCAATCACTCCTCCCCTCCCCTAGTTCACCAAAGGAACACAAGCACGGCAGAAATAGGAACGGTTATTTTATCCACTAAAGCGGATACCCACAGCTGAGATGGAGATTGTTTACCAAGGAACCACGGTTTTGGCACCATAGAAACATAATGGCCTCCGTTAATCACTGTTTCTTTGTGTTCTGATTACAGTCATTTACAGAAACAGTACATCGAAAGACTTACTACCAGCAACTGATATTAGAGATCAATAAAGCAAGACTTTTGTCACCTCTGACCTCCTACACAACTACTGGTACTCTTACCTTGAATGATTCAATGAAGAAGATTAGCAAAATTGACGAACGCTGCTCTTTACAGTTCACCTTCTCAAATATACACCAAAATCCATTTCCCTCCCAACGTTCCTATAAGAATCTCCATCCTGTACAGAAGGCTACTTCAATTAAGATGCACCACCACCGAATCTGCAAATCAAAGTGTTTTCACATGCATAATATTTCACTTCGTGGCTCAACAGAAAAGAGTACCAATGATAGAGGTTTGGTCGATTAGCAGTCCCATAGTAATGTCTGAACCAATTACCGCAATCTTTCAATGAGAGTTCCATTTTACAGCAGAGGTTAGGAGTCCAATATACATGTGCGATCTTCAGCCTTTCTGAACTCTTCTTTTAGCAAATCGCTAATTTTTCTTCTCAAATTGGATGCCTCCTCTGGTCTGAACCATTGCTTGCCAAACTGATAACGAACAATAACATCCATATAAAACAATGTGAAGAAAATGATGAACCAGAAAATGGCAAAAGCAAAAATTAAAGAAACAATGAGATGGAATCTAAAAAGTCGTGATGCAACACTAGAATGGAAAGAAGTACCATTCCCAAGTCCTTCACTCTATCAGGGGATAAATCCTTCCTCCGCAGCCTTTCAGGGGCCTCTTCAATGAAACGTTCCATAAAGTAAAGAACAAAAAGACCACAGTCATAATCATTTCTTTGCTGAGGCACCTGTTTCATGGGGAAAAAGAAGAGAAAGAAAAACGAACAGGTGATGTTAGCTGAAGTAAAACAAGCCCAGTAAGTTTTAGAAAGTAATATGAACACTGCATGGTCTCTTTCCAGTCACAAAGTATTCATCAGAAAGTAATATGTCTACGTTTTACTCAATTGTTAAAATCTTTAGCTCAACACAATCTTTTCACCATGAAACCGGCTCGGATATGCATGAAACAAAGCAAATTGGCCTGATAACGCATAATATCCATTCATAGATGACTGAGATATTCATGAAATAAAGCAAGTTGTCCATAATAAGCATTAACATTCATAAATGACGGTGAGAGACATGATATCATTTTGAGGCAATCAGCTTAAGTTAGGGGAATATAGAAAAGTTTTCATATAACAAGTGTTCATCACTTGTAAGACCCACAGTCTGATTGCACCTTTTCTTCAACCACTGATCTCACGTCAACTCAGTCCATTTCCAGTTGATAAAGTGGAGAACAAAGATGTGGTTATCTGTTACCAAATGGGAGCTGTGAGTGAAATACTTCAGAAATTATGACAAGACAAATGGTAAATTCTCGGGTGTGACGTACTCAAAAGAACTGGGTTTCTACTCATATAGGTGGCAAAGCCACTTCGCCACCCACTGCTATTAAACCACACTATTCCCAACCCCCCACCTAAATTGGGGCATGGCACCAGGTACTAAAGCAGGTCAAAAATTGTACTCCAGAGATTCAAAAAGAAATAAAAATGCTATTTCAGCAGCTTGTAACAGTCTCTAGCTTCAAAGATGTGTTGGTTTCTCTCCTCCCAATGGTAGCCTTCTCAATAATGAGAGCGAAGAAAGAATTTTGTTCAATTTTAATAATTCAATAAAATTAAAAATTAAAAAAAATCAAGTTCATGTCTGAAATTTTGTTTAGAAAAATCAAGAATCTAAGCAGAAAACAATAGGTACAACATCCATCGAAAAGATGGCCCCAGTTGACCGAGCAAGAAGAGAGCTGGAAAAACAAAAGTGTTGTGTGACTGGTAAGTCAATGAACAGTTGGCAGCAAAAAGTTTAAACTCATGGCGCTGCCTCAAGGCATCAGCACCATCTGGATGTTTTGAAATTTGGAAAATTTACTTTTGCAGCCACCTATACATTCGGAATCAAAAAAGCTCCCTATTCAAGAGTTTCACTTTTCTGGTGGCGGTTGTGGGTTGATTACGAGGTCAAGACATCAGAATAGATACTCAAGAAATGTCAATAGCTAATTAATGACACTTTTTTAGTCAATATATCGTAAGACGTTAAGTCTTACAAGCAGTGCACGTCCGACTCTCTTTTTCAAAGAAACACGAATAATTTAAAGAAGGATCAAACAGCAGAGTGCTAAGAAAATACTCATGCTCATATCTTCTTGGAAGGAAGACAAACTATACTATGGCTCCATATATTGAATGCAGGAATAGAAATAAACCACAGAAAAGCAGATCCCTCTGAGCATGCACATACATTTCTTCTGAGCAGAGGAACAATGCTATACCTCAATCACTTTCTCATCAATTCTTCGAGATAGCTTGTCCCAGATATTGTCTGCAATAGGAAGTTCAGGCACCACTTCTTCTTGTCTTAGAAACTTCCACTCTTCTATTAGAAAGCTGCAGAAAAAGTTTGTGTCAATCAATAAGGTAATAGCGAACCCAACAGTCATTGGAAAACAACTATAAACAAAGTTTACAAGGAGGGTCAATTAAGTGAATGATTTTCATGAGCTTTAAGTAAAAAGTCAAGACACACAAATGGTCATCTACCCAACAAGATCCAAGTGACATTTTATGACAACAAATTCACACAGAAAATGCCACTTTTTCTCTTGATTTAAGAAATGACGATTCATACAGCTTCTTATATGAAATCCACATCAAATTTCTCAGAATTGGAATGACTGCCAACCATGTTGCACAAATTCTAATAATTTATTTGAATAAAATTTCTACGCACACCCGACAAAGGCTTAAGTTCTTAGAAAAGGGTGAACAGCATATTTATTTTCTCCTAGAAAAATATCTCTTTACATACACAGGCCATCAATATTATAACTTTGCAAGCATGCATAGAAACAAGCAAGACACACAGCACTAAGAGCCATGACCACTTGAGTGCCGTTAGCCTAAAAGTTCATAGAATGTGGTGGGCAAGAGCGACTGGACAATTTCCGACAGACAGATCACATAGAGATAGAATATATCTAATTTTCCCTACACATATGAATATACAAATTCAATCCCTATTTGACAACTTGTGATAAAAAAATGAATAGACTTCACATGGTCCCTGAGGCCACATTGAAACCTTGTCGCTGCTATTTAACTGGAAATGCAAGGCATGTCTTGTTGAAAATAATATTATGTCACAACTTGAGCTATAGAGAGAAGCATTAATATAATAATATGTTTATATTTCCATATTTCACCAGCAAAAATTTAAAATAATAATAATAAAAATAAATAAATAAATATCCATAAAAATGTCACATATCCCATGATAAACTTTATAAACCACATGTTTTGCAAATTTCTATAGCTAATTATCTTTTATTACGACCTAAACCTGGTTGCCAATAGAAACTGTGATAGTATTGGCTTGCAACATAATCTAGAAGTGAGTTCAACAGACCTCTTCACATCGTTGAAAATAGACTTGCTGCTGTGTAGTCCTAAAGAATCCAAATGAAGCATAATGGGTCCTGATTCATCTTCTTTATTTGGCATGCAAATAATAATCAAGCTCCAGTGGACACTGCCAGAAAAAAAAAAATATATAAAAGAAAAAAAACACCAAAACAAAACACTGCAAAATAAGGTCACGGAGGTAGCCCAGGCAATATTCAAAATCAGGTTAGAAAAGGTCTATAAGTTTTAGTAAACGCTAAAATCAACATTGAGGCTTGCACAGAATGTGAGTATGAAATGCACCAGAAGCAGGATTTACAGCATGCACCCACCAGAATGCATGTGCTTTGAGATCAATATATAAGATGCGCATATTTTGTAAAGGAACTCATAAGTTCTGGGAGTAGTATCAATGTCTCATTTAACATCAATTGTCGTGTCCCAATACCATAGGAAAAAACTCATACATGGCTCATTCATTTCTACAAAATATTCACCATGAAGTCATTAACCCGTTTCTGAATGGTAAAAATGAGAGAGTGTGATTTCTATTTATTACTGTTCTAGTAGAAATTATTCTCATGTGTCATTAAAGTGATCATCATCATCACACTGGTAAGTTATGCAAAAAAGAAAGAAAAAAATGCATCCAAAGTCAGATGCTACACCATAATGTAAGCATAGCAAATTTTATTTTATTTTATTTCTTTTCAGATGCAGGACTGCGATTTATCAAATATCCACAGTTAAGACACAACGAACTGTACCTTTATTGAGTGAATTTACCGTAATGAACATCAGAACTAGTCATACTACTTACTTTTCATGAATTGGCAGAAAGATATATGCTTTCTCAAATATATTGACACCTTTCCACCACCTTCTGAATTTCTCAAATGATGTTTCCTTATCAATCTGCATTGTAGAAACATGCACACTCAATGAAACACCCTAGGGAAATTAGCCATTATAAGCAAGGAGTCCAATCTTGCATATAACTTAATGATTTCAGAAAATAAATTGTTCAGAAAGTATTTTTTAATAGATGAAATCAAATTAGCCTAAAGACATACGTCAGCAGAAATTAGACGACTTTCACCAGATGATGTGGATTGATCTGTTGAATTTTTTACTAATCTGCAAGCTTTTAAACTCAACACATTAAACATTCAAAAACAAATCCACTACAATCAGGCATATTCAAGGTTCTCCACCACAGTTTCTATGCATACAAGAGGACTGGATGGCGCATCCTCATAAAACAAATATCTTCCCATAACGCCACAGCAGAGTCTCATATCAAAGATCCAGAAGATAAAACACACTGTTAAATGGCAGAAGGTTCTTTTTCTTTCCTTTTTTATTCTGTTGAAACAGAAATCTAACAATAACTCAAAAAAGATCAGCAAGTAGCACATTTTCCCAATCACCAGGAGGCCACCATGGAAGTACCTAGAAGCAATGTCATTACCTGTTTATCTTAATTTCAACATTATAAAAATATGATTCAAGTTTCCATAGGAATAACTAGGAACCAAATTTGATCATTCAAAGAGATGGGATGCCTTCCAAGAGTTTCATCTCAGAAGAAGTCAATACCTTGGTAAGATTTTTCAACTTCTCATAGAAGTATGTATTGAAAAAATAGCAATCATTTCTCTTTCGGGCCACTGGAGATGTTGGGTTCTGCAGATACCTAAGCAAAGTAGATAGAGTGAATGATGCCAACATTAATTTACACATCAATTTACAGCGGATGCTCTCCTACCATGCAGTCCTACGTAGATAGCATGCAAGTACAATACCATTAACAAAAATTTCAAAGGATGATAAGAGACTGAAATAATATTCTTCATTCTTTTGCAAGGTAATTTAACATCAATCAGTCGCAACAAGACCCACACCTGTCTGGCAGAGATTGCTTACTCTAGTCCAGGGTAAATGAATTCAAGCTGACATCATTAGTCAGATTGAAGTGAGATCGCCAAGAGACCAGAAAAGACAAAGACTACTTTTGGAGGAATGAAAGTTCACAGAAACAGGATAAGAAATGAAAAATCATTGATAATTTTTTTATTATTTTATTTTTTTAAAAAAGCAATTTTATCTGCTTGACTCAAATGAGTTGCACTCAGCACTAGCCTCCAAACCTGAAGATACAATTGTCAATGGCATGACTTAAGTGCTTATTTTAGCAGAACAGAGTAGCTCTATTTATCTGATAGCATTAAATCATAAGCAAGTGCACTGAGATTTTTATACTCTTATTTTAGAATGGCAGGACAGAAAGTCTAAAGTCCAAACAATATCCATTTACATGACACAGCTTAAACATAGTGATTTCACAAGCTAGAACACCAAGTAAACAAGGTGGTTGAACAGACGAGTGAACTACAAACTATGAGCTATTTGTAAGGAGGAAAACAGTGCACAATTTACTAAGTTGCTCAACAGCTCACGTGATATAATTGCAGAATCCTAATGAATTCGACACGTTAATACACACTGACAATAAATGCAAAGCAGCTCAGAATACTCAACTGAACAATACTGGCAATCAAACCAAACCAGAAGCAGAAAGAGAAGGAGAAGAAGAGGCAAAAGGTCTTTCTGTCTGCTAAAGATTACAGGAACAACTATTATTGTTATTATCTTTATACCAATAATGAACTTTCTATCAACTTACCAAATGTAAAAGTTCATGATGGTTGATGACAAATAAGACTCAGGAGCCAGACATTCCATGTCTGAGTAACGAATTTCAGTAGCCTTGGGATCATTCCTGTTTTCAAAAGCTAGCAATAACTTAGATATTTTGGGAAGAATTTAATAAACTAGTTAAAGGGCATAATTTTATTAATCTTTAACACATATATTGCAGTGAAATACCTTGATGGAAAGTATATCCGGGTCACTTTACTTCTGAAATAAATAAAGGTAAAGGAATTAGTGCATGCTAATGCAAACAGAACAAACCATGTGGTTGTCCTTAAAAAAGACACCAAATAAAATTGCAAACTTTCAAAGAAGTGGAATACTTATATAATACCTTTCACTCAGTTGTTCTGCTTTATTTTTCACATCAACCTCAATTTCCTCCTCATCTACTAGAACAACAGTTTTCCGCTGAAAAGATCATGTCAGCTTGTTGTATCCAAAGTGATGATTGACAATAAAAGATGAGCATCATATACAAGACGGCACCTTTCTAAACAACAATATGTATACAAAATACAAGTGACCAGGAAAAGGGAGAGCCCCAAAGAATAAGGTAGATGTATAAAATTTCGGATGGCAAAGCAGAAATATGATCAGTTATTCAACAAAGGACTCACATAATTGCTTCAGTGGAACTAACTGTGGACTTTTTCTTTTTAAAGGTAAAAAAAGGAAAAAAATGACTTATTATGTTAGCTTTCTAGGGTGTTTACATAGAGATAGGATATTGGAGATAGTCATCAATTGCTAGACAATTTTCTCCCAAAATTTCTGTTCTTTTTAACATAGAATTATTATGAAAAAAGAAAAAAAAATTCATTATGGTGTCGCGGCTGACTAGGCATCTCAAAACTCACATTCTCAAGTGCCTTCTTGTTTCTTTCTGTAACTTAAGTTCTATATACAAAATTTCTCAATTGACAACAGTACTACCTTAGAACATCTACATCTCAAGTTCACATGATTGCACCAAATTTCAGTAGCAAAATGGAAGGCGCTCCAACAAAGCTTGCAGCATAAAACATATAATAGTAAATTTTGTACAAGTAAAGGACAATTGGGAAAAAAGCACAAAAGACTTTAAATGAGGACTTGGATAACTTACATTGTTCCTTCTGGAGTTAATTGTAGGTTGGAAACAAGAAGTGTTTTCCCTAAAAGTAGCATAAAATCAAATTAAGATCATGTACCATCACATATAATATGTTGTTTCTAAAATTAATAGGTGCCAAATTAATATGATTTTTCATTATATCTTTTACAGGCGTGTATAGCATGATATAAGCAGTACCATTCTCTTGCACAAAAATGTCCACTGCAGAAGTAGCAACAGTAGTAGGTGTTTGTTGAACTCATAATACTAGAGTTGAAAAAAGAAAAATAACAAGCTCATAAGGTTGACAAGAAAAATAAAATCCAGTTAAAGACCTTCTCATATGCTTCTATTCCATGTGAAATTTATACCTCCGTTGGAGATTGAACATACATTTTCCCCATATAATGTCCGTAATTCCCTAATAGTTACGCGTATTAGAGTCTGGAATGTTTTCCAGATAACTGAATTTCTTTTACCTTCTATTCTTTTGCAAAGTTCTTAGACCATTTAAACACATAAATTAGTGGATGTTTATCTTTACGTTGTGTATTGGCAGCACCAACCTAGGTGCCCATTCAACAAAATATTTACCTTTCACGTAAACATACCACCATCTTGTGTTGATTATATCACTACCCCCATCAAAGAAACAATTTTTTCCATTCATAAACAAAGGAAAAGATGATGATTTAACTACAGACATATCTAAGCTTACTTTTCAAAGATAAAGTAACTGACTT
>JACFYI010003498.1:344045-357183 GCA_014898755.1 Handroanthus guayacan | reverse complement strand
CCGCCGGTGCCGAATGGTTATCCGGGTATACCCCAGCCTTTTGCCCAAGGAGCCATGCCTCCCCCGGGTGGGTATTTCTTTTTATTTCTCTTAAGCTTTCTGTCCCTCCATATTTAACTAAGTGCGTCTATTTCCATGTAGAGCTGCATTTTTTTAATGGTTTTAGTGGTTTTAAGGTTTTTGGAGGTGTTACCATTTATAGGAAATGGAAATTAGGCTAGAATTCTTGATAATTATGAAGTCTTAAGCACTAATGAATTCGGTTCTGAGTTGATACGATATATATGTGCTCCCCAAGGCCTGTGAACATTTAGTATAGGATGGGAAATATAGAGTGCATCGACATATCTTGCTACTGTGGATCATTTTCGTGAAAATGACTGGATTTGCTGAGCTTCATGCATAGAAGGTTGTATGTTATGATATGTTAATAAAAAGGGTTCAATGAGTGTGACAGAAGGGGATAGGGAGGGGATATGTTGGTTGGATTAGGGGTATCGATGACAGGATGTTTTCTCTACAGTGTACTCATGATTGATTACCTTGGGAAAGTTGGAAGGCTTCCTTAGAGACTACTGAGTACCCTACACAGTTCAACTCCTTTTTGTTGGTATGCATACATTTTATTTGCTTGGTTTTTTTTTATTTCTGTTACATATTCACTAACTAAAGAAATATACTAGTATATATTATGGTTTTCTACTATATAAAAAATGAGAATGGGCTTTTAACAGAAGTCATGCCATGGGCTGAAAAATATGATGCCACCATTTGCAATGTAAACCATTCTGCTTCTGCTGTTTCATAAGTAGGCTGATACTGTAGTGAGAAGAATTTTAGCCCATTTACGGGATTTTAATTTTTGAATTGCCGACAGCAGATTATGCTAACAGTTGAGTGCAGCTATGCCTCTGTCATTCAAGGTATCGCATTCTTCTCAGTCATGCAATTTGGATTTAGTTTCTTTGCACATGTTTTGATGCCTATGAGATTTGTTGCGGTTGCTGTGATTAAGATGTACGCCATTAAATTTTAGTTTTTTGTCTGCAATGCATTGGTATATGTGAGATTTTGGTTTCCGCATCTCACTACTCAAATTTAACCTTCACCTGCGGTGCTTGGAATTGGATATTTTGATATGCCCCTCTGTTTTTGAAAGTGGAAGCATGAGGTATGCCCTGCTCACGCATTCCTGATTCAAGAATCCCAATGTTATTTTCTTGATGTTCCTTCAGGTTATATGTTCGGCTGGTGAGTTTTGTCATGCCTGTGCTGCAATCTCTTATTGCTTGTGATATTTTTGGTAACAACAGTTGATTTAGATTGTTGGATCCTTTTCTGCTTGCTTTCAGCTATAGTAAGAATTGATGAACATTTTGTTATCATGCTCCTGACAATTTGCATAGATTTTTGTGGCCCATTTATGCAGGAGTTCCTCATTATCCTTCTCCGTATGCACCGATGGTTCGACCAGCATTTCCCCCACGACCATTGATTGGTGTTATGCCACCATTGGCGCGCCCTCCTGTTGTTGGAATCCGTGGTCCAATCATTCCTCCTGTTGTTAGGCCGCCTGCTATGCCAAGTGCTACGTCAGCGGAGGAGCCTCAGACAACTGTTTATGTCGGAAGGATTTCATCAACTGTGGAAAATGATTTTATGCTGTCTCTCCTGCAAGTATGATACTTCGTGCATTTTCTTAGTGCCCTGCTGTCCTTTTTCATCGTTTCTTGCTGAGTTCGATATCTTGTGTTTGTTTACTTTGTGGCATTTAGTTTGATTGTGATAGCATGAATGTTCATGTCAATCAAGTCTGACTTTGACAATTTCTGAAGCTCTGTGGGCCAGTAAAGAATTGGAAACGTCCACAAGATCCCACTGGAACTTTGAGAGGTTTTGGATTTTGTGAATTTGAGTCTGCTGAAGGAGTTCTTCGTGCATTGCGACTGCTTAATAAACTAAGTGTTGATGGACAAGAGTTGATGGTATGCACTCTCTTCTATTGCTTTGAATACATCATCCCTCAACATTTCCTGTTGATAATTTTTACTGTAACATGTCAATTAGCTTTTAGCACTTTTACTGCAAAATGCCCCTTCAGATATCTTTGCTACTACTTTCTCAACATTAAATATCTTATGCTGCTTGATACCATACATTAGACCTAGATTTCAAACTTGCATTTGTGCATGGGTACTGAGTTTCAATATCTTTGGACACATTCTCTACCTTTAGTGAAGCATAAGTTGAAAAGACTGTTCACTGTTCCATGGACTAAGTCTCTTTACTTCACCCATGGAAATTTAAGAATGAACCTTTTTTCCTTGCTGGCCTGATATCTAATAGTCTCGATGAATCTGCAGTTAAATGTTAATGACAAAACTCGGGAATATCTTGAACGTTATGTAGAGAAAAAAGTTCAGAGTTTGAAGAACATTAAAGAATCAGAAACTGAATGTGCTGAGAAAGAGGCAGTAAGTGCATCAGCTGCTGATACTAATGAAACTGTGAAGTCTTCTGAAGAACATAAGAAGCCTTCTATGGATGAACAGAAAAAAGAAGACAATGAAACAAATAAGGAGAATCCTGATGCTGCCAATTTTGGCCTTGTGACCGATGAAGACAGGGAAGCAGACCATGAGGCTCTTGAGAAGCTCACTGGCATGATAGATGAACGGTTGAAAAACAAACCATTACCACCTCCACCCCCACAAAGAGCTGTTGATGCTCCTGGCAACTCAAACTCTGAACAGCCTTCTGGGTCAAGGGATAGGGAAACAGAAGACGATGTCGCAAAGAATGGTTAATGATTCTATCAAACATGATTGTCCCATTGAGGCACTTATGTTTCTAATCTACTCTGGTTTTCTTAAACTCCAATAAAATGCTCCAACTCCATTTTGCAGATGAAGAAGACAAAAATGAAGATGAGAAGACTGCTGAAAGTAAGCCTTCAAATGAGCATGACAGAACTGAAACAGGTTCACCTGAAAGGAGCAGAAGGCAGGATAGGAGCAGAGACCGAAACCGTGAAATGAGACGAGAAAAGGAAAGGGAGCTTGAAAGATATGAGAGAGAACGAGAGCAAGAGCGAGCTAAGAGGGAGAAGGAGAGAGAATATAGGAGTCGGGAAGATGAACGCAGGTATAAGGCAAGGGAAAAGGAGTGGGAAACTAGGGAAAGGGAGAGAGAGCATTGGCGGAAAAGGGAGCGGGAAAGAGAGAAAGAGAGGGCTCAGGAAAGAAGATGGGAGATTATGGACCAAGAGCGTGATGGTGATGATAGCTATGGAAAAAAGAGGAAATACAAGACTAGTGATGAAGAGAGGAAAAGGAGACATAGGGAGAAGGAAGAGGACCTGGCTGACAGATTGAGAGAGGAAGAAGAGATTGCGGAAGCTAAAATGAGGGCCGAGGAAGAACAGCAGAAGAAACAGCTTGAGGCCCTGAAAAATATAACCAGCCCACCAGCTAATGGACATGAGAAAGCTATTTTGCCAAATGAAACCAATGTTGATAACCAGGATAAGGCTAATCTGACTTTTGATCACAAACCAAGTCATGGTACTCATAAAGATAAATCGGTCTGCTTAAGTTTGATCTTATTTTAATTTACCCTGTCAATCTGATATTTATTTTTGCCAATGGCAGGTGAAGGGGTTGTACAGAATGGCGTCAGTAATGAATTTGTTTTATCATCTAATTCTGCATCAGATGCCCGGCAAAATAGCAATTTGCCTACTAGAAAATTGGGATTTGGTCTTTCAGGGTCTGGAAAGCGAGCTGCTGTCCCTTCTGTTTTTACTGAGGATGAGGATGAGGATGCACACAAGGAAAAGAAGATGAGACCTCTAGTTCCAATTGATTACTCAACTGAGGAACAGCAAGCAATTCAAACTTCAATTTCTGAAGGCCCATCTGCCAGTATGGTTGCTGCAACAGAATTTGTGAAGCGTATTTCAACTGCGAATCCTAAAGAAGAGAAGCCTGATGTAGAAAAAGAAAAGAGCAGGCGTTCATATGAGAGATCTGGACACAGAGATCGAGATAGACGTGAAGAAGAGACTAATAGCACCCGTGAGGAGAGCAAGAAGGATAATTCTGACAGAGAGAGGTCAAATAAAAGTAAGACACCAGAAAACCAGAAGCTTTTGGATGCTAAGCAGTTGATTGACACAATTCCAAAGACCAAAGATGAGTTGTTTACGTATGAGATAAATTGGGCGATCTACGATCAGGTGACTAATGCTAATCATGCACAACTTTTTATTTATTGTGGCATTCTCTTTTAGTTATATTTGTCCTATGGAACAGAACATTATCATCTGATTTCAACAGTGTTAGTAGGGAAGCTAAATTAAATAGTTATGGCTGATCGTATTGTTATTATGCTTAGATCAGGATCTGACTCAGGGTAGTTAGGCGTATCTGGGCTTCACTTCATTTCATTGGGATGTCACCACTTGGCTGCATATTGCAGAGGCAAACAGCTAAACGGTCATAAAATAGTAGAAAGATATTTCATAGAACTTGTGACCGGACCCTAAGTTGAAACATAGGACACTGGATCACTTAGTTTGTTTGCTACAATATGGAAAAGCAAGTATTTAATTACTACTGTAACATAAGATTGGTAGGAACCATATTGCTGTCTGAAGTTCATAGAAATAAGAACTTTATCTTTACACCATGCGCTGTTGAGCTTGGTCTGTTTGAAGCATTTTCACAATGAGATTATTATCTTTCTTATGTTTCTCAAAATCAAACTTATCTTTGGTACTTCACAGAATGCGCTGCATGAGAGAATGAGACCTTGGATATCGAAAAAGATCACTGACTATCTAGGAGAGGAAGAAGATACACTTGTGGAGTACATTGTGTCCAGCACTCAGGAGCATGTTGATGCGGGTGAGATGCTCGAAAGGCTCCAAACAATATTGGATGATGAAGCTGAGATGTTTGTGCTGAAGATGTGGAGAATGCTTATCTTTGAGATCAAGAAAGTAGAGACCGGCCTAGCCCCAAGGTTAAAGGCATGAGCAAAACAAATAATTTTGTTGCTGTGAAGATCGTCCAAGTTTTGGCAGCATACCCGCTGTTTTTTTTCTTTGTATTAGAGATTGAATCAATTTCAACAAAGCATAATTTACTATTTTTAGTCGATAAGCCTAGGCTCACTTTCATAATCAACGTGTGGAATCATGTTGTAACCTATCTATATTGTGCTAGGAATTCTTTGTTCAGTAAACTTTGCAAAGCATTGTTGAAAGGTGATGGTAATTTATCTTGATTGACAGGCTTGGGCAGGTGTGGGGTGTTTCCATGGCAGGGAAAGTACAAAATACAGTGGAACGGACGGATAGATGAGAATGGATCTAGGGCACAAGCACTCCAAATGATTTTTTCTAAATTATATATATATATATAATACTTTATTTTTCTTTTATTTTTGTGGTCCTTCCAAGAAATGTATATAAATTTCCATTTTTTTGAAAATAAGTTCTGGCGGTTGTCTAAATTTATTGAGACAATCTTTGGCCATTAATTTAGGAACTCTACTTATTCCATACAAAAGTATGCCAAAACTCCATGTTGTTCAGTAGAACAACTTTAGGATGGTGTTTGAAGATGAGTGTAGAAAATATGCCTGATTTTGAGTTACTAAAAACTCATTTTAAGTGTTTGAAAGTTTTGCTTTTATTTTAAATTCTTTTAACAATAATTTATAATCGCATAAAGTTGCTTATAATATGTTGTAATCTATTTCTAATAAAAATAAGTTATTATGATTCTTTCAGTAAATTATTTAATAATTCCTAGATATCTTTAATATAATTTTATTTCTAATAAAAGTAAGTTACTATGATTCTTTCAGTAAATTATTTAATAATTCCTAAATACCTTTAATATCATTTTCCTTCAACTGTATGATCTATTGTAGGCATCATCTTAGTCATGTTAGAACTCAAGCAATCATCATGGGCTTTGGACTTAACATGTTACATTCACATGAAATAAAATTTCAAAACCAAATAAAAATACTAGAGAAATTTTCCGGATTGATTTCTTACTTGCTAATCTCTTCTCTCAAACTGTAACTAAAATCCTGTAACCAAAAACAAACAAAACTAATTCACAAGAACTTCTAAAAAAGAAAAAGTAGCAAGACATCTGACATATATTTACAATTTACATATACAGTAGAAATCAGATCATAGTATAGAAAATAAATGTAACTCTATTATGTGTCCATCAATGACCCTATGATACTCTTAGCCCCTAATAAAGCCTACTGATTCCTAACAATTACACTAAAAAATAGCTTATATACTCAGAAAACAAGTCCAAATAACTGTAACAATGTAGAAGGTTACAACATTCCCTTGATCTTCCACAAACATCAGCAAAAATGGCTGTCAAAATTACAGAAGTCATTCCATTAATTGCTGAAAGGATAAATAATTTAACAAGACAGCTATATACATTTTTGATAGACTACAAACTGGTAAGCAGGTTTCTTTATGTATATACCTGTTTCCTTTGCCTATATTCATAAGCTATGATTTCAAGCCTGCAACTTTGTTGCCTCATTTTCCCAAGAAATCCAATAATCTGATAGCATCAATTATTGCCATATAACTGGCAAAAATATGATTCTGAGTTCTAAATCTCAATTATTTGAATCCTTCCTCCGTTTGCTCGTTCTACTCCGAGTTCTTGGATTTTCGGCAGGATCTGTTTCGGGTGTCTTCTGCAAAGGTGGGCTGCTAGGAGTTGCGACGTTCTTCTGAGGTGCCTCCTCATCCAATGCATGGTCTGGGTCGACAATTTCTGCTGCATTGTTCGCAAGAGGTTTGTCGTAAGAGATGGCTGCGTCTAGAGAGTATATACGCAAAGCAAGGGCTGAGAGAGTGGTGATTTTGGCTGCAGTTGAAGCTGATGACCAGTACCACCAATCGTTTCGCAAGTACTCACTTTTAATCGTGTCCTCAAGCATGATTGTAGCTTGAACCATCTGAAAGTACAAGAGAGGAAAAATAGATGAGTTATGAAATATGGAAATGAGCAAAGACGTGACATTAGGACTAAGGAACATATACTCATTCAAGATTATTACTTGCACATAATGTATAGGCCGGATACAACTTCAACAAAACAAATCCAACGTGGTCATGAAAACACACCTTATTTACGAACTTATAAATCAGCTAAGAACTAATTCTTAATTATCACAGTATCGAGATTTTTGAAAAATTAAAGCGTTGCTATTTAAAAGATAAAGATTTAGAGAGAGCCCAGGAGACAAACATCTGATTAAATATGAGCAGTTCATGCATCTAGAAATACTCATGACCGGGTTGAGAATTCGTAGGAAATTATCTTGTTCTTAACTATAATGATTAAGAGAATTATAGCCCACTTATGCATCCACAAAACAGATTATTCATCAGCATATAGATTTCACCTCAAAATGGGCATTTAAATTGTAAGAGAAAATAAGATACTTTATAGAATTGCATGAAGCATGATTAGAAACAGTGAACTGCTTAAGAAAATCAAGATCTCTAAACAAACCGTGTAATAAAGACTTTTAAATGTCTTGGGATAGAAAGGCATGACTAACCTCATAAATTGATCTTGCAGATTTAACAAATGCACGCCATGCGAATCTTCTCTCTTGACTTGACCTTGACGTTCTCAGAGCATCTTCTGGTAGAGCAGCATCCATATCTAGTAAATTCATCTTAAGAAACCTCAGAATTTCAGAAGCTCTACCTACTAATGGTCTAGATGAAGATTCGCGAATTATACTGCTTTTTGATAACCCGAGTAGTGAACTTTTATCCTTCATTGAAGAAACTTGATCCCTTTCACTCATTAATATTGATTTCAATCTCTCGGCCGCAGATCCTTCCTCACCCAGGCCGTTGTCAGCACATCTGGACAATCTGCTTGATTCTTTATTGTCCTTCGTGCTAACCGCCGCACTTGCTTCATTTTGCATTCTCAAATCGGTAGCCACTTCTCTTGAACCGGTCTCATTTATTCTCATGGAGCCCATTGCTAGGGCAGGATCACTGAGATACAGAGACTCAATTGGCAAAAACGATGGCACCCCACCGCTACTGATAAGCCCAATTTCATTCATTGCATCCTTGGCCGAACCTGGAACGATGAACCTGGTCATAATCTCCTCAAAATTAAATGGGCAATCAGCATCATGGCGTTTAGTGGAACTAGATCCATCATTTTGTTTCTCACTCGGTATTTGAGGAACGCCCATATTAGTAGGGCGTTTTTCCTGTGAAGCTACATTTCTTGGCCTTTTGCGCTTAGAGATATCTTCAGTCGTCTGGCTCCTCTTAGAGACAGTCGCTGCTGTTTTGCAGTTTTCCTTGGAATGTTGTCTTAGTTCCTCACCAGTGGGAAAACTTTGATGACAAGAGGGGCAATGGTCTTTAGAGGGCCATAACAGCTCTAGGCACTCACATCTATGCATTCTGCCATCCTGACTCGATCCAAAAGCCAGATTCTGACATCCATCCGTTGCATTGGTCCTCGAGCAAGAGCCAAATTTCTTTTCCAATGCAGTGATAGCCTTTGTGGCCAAAAAATCAGCTGATAAAGCTTTTCTTCCATTATGGTTCGAGTCTCCTTTGCTTAGAATGTGATTTTCAGTGTACTCTGACTCTTTCAGTTTGTTGCTTTGCAACTGTAAAATGGACTCTCTTAATTCTTTCTCCCTCACATTATTCTCTCTCAGCCATCTGACAAGTTTCTCAATTTCACTATCAGATTCATAATACATCCACTTGTCAGAATCAGGAATACCGATGAACTCTTCAGGACACCTCTCTTTGGATTCCACGTCCCCACAAGCTACTATCCATGGACGAGCATTAGGACAGTGAAAGGCCCAGTACACTCTGCCGTTAGAATCGCGTCCCAAGAAATCCTTTCGAAGAGATACCTTGAGAAGTTCCAATTCTATCGAAGCAATTGAGTCCTGCAGATTAGAAATATCATTCTTAATCGCAACCATCTTGATGCTGTTCTCTTGTGACGAAGGCATATCAGCTTGGTCGGGACGTTGGTGGCCAAGAGATTCATGTATTGAACTCACAGGCACATGATCCACCACACGGTCACTTTTCTGCTGCTGAGTGGCACTAGGTGACTCGTTTTGCCAGCTAGGTCCTCTCGACACTTGTGGATGGACAAAGATGTTCTCATGTTGGCTGTGATCCCTCGCAGGCTGAGGGCATTGGGTTTGGGTCAATGTCTCAGCAGAACTGAAACTTCTATTGCTCCTTGAAGGAGGCCAATTAGGCTGTTTACGGCAATCAGCTTGTTCGTTTAAACACGGGCCCTCCTCCAGTTGTGTGAGACCAGAGAAGGGTGAAAGATGACTGCCCTTTTCAGATGGTTTTCCTCTCGAGCTATTTTCAATATTAAGCAGACAAGATGATGCATCCGATTTTAGATCTCCTCGTCCACTAAATGCACCAGAATTCGCTTTCTCTGTGCTCAAACCTAACATTTCTTCCCTAATTCTCAGAAGTTTCAGTTCCGTAGTGAGGGACCTCAGTTTCTGCTGCAAATCAGCGGCCCGAGAGGCACACTGGTCCATGTGGTCACGAATCGTAGCAGAATTTAGTGCCTCATCAAATAAGAACCTCATGAAAAATACTCTCTGCATCAAGGAAACTCACAGTTAACAGAAGAAAAAATGTTAAGAAAGGCTGCAAGCAATACTCGTAAAATGCTTAAGAGTAGCAGAAAAATGTAGAAAATAGCAATTAGAATGACAGTTTTACAGTAGGTTGTACAGTTTCCATAATATCCTTTTCAGTTCACAAAAAATGAAATTTTAAGACGAGAATGCATTGAGAACTGACCTCCTCAACCGTGAATTCCCAATATTCTTTTATCTCCATCAGGTTTGCTAATCGAGCCAGTTCTTCCAGAAACTTGAGTGTGAATTCCCCTTGACATCTTCTTTTTCTAGATTGATTTACAACGGAACCATAGGCTGCACTGCACGGTATAGACTGGCCAGCAACACAAGAAGGACAATACCAGTTTCCTTCCGGAATTCTCAGAAGTGGAGGATTCAAGCAATATCTATGATATTCCGAATCACATTTATCACATAAGAGAACATTGTCATCATCTTTGTCCATGCCGCACACTTTACAGATTCCTTCATCCCAAGGAGCTCGAGGGAGCGGGATATTACACACACGAACAAGCAAATCATCTCTCTCTTTTATAGCATCAGCATTGGGATCATTAACATTGGAAATTTCATCAATTTTGTGGACAAGGGTCAGAACCTGATACAAAATTCGAATATATTTAAGCTCTGGAAAATATATACCACTACCGAAGCAGAACTTGAAAATTTTTTAAACAAGAGAAAAGCGGACAATTGTTCCGAATGGGAGCAAGCTTAAAATTTTTGAGAAAGATGCATATGATAAAATTGATATCAAGAATCAACAAATATTATCACGAAACTCCCATGAAGACACAGGAAATAACGAACAACGACCAACCTCTTTCTCAAACAGTTCTTCAAATGTATTGGACAAGTTTTGTGCCACTTCAATTAAATCCGACCGATCACCATATGCAGTATGTATATTGCGCCAAACCTACAGATTTACAGAAAACATGAGTCAGAAATCAAGGCATTTCAAGCTTTAAGGAGGGAACTTACAAGGACTACTAAGCTTTCGGATCAGGAAGAGTCTATAAGAATGGTAATAGAATCAGATAAGGCAAAAATGAAACAGACAGGACATATGAAACAAGCTCCTGCAAACTGTGAATTATGTACACAACTGGAACACAACCACTATAAAAGTAAAACAAATATCTTCCTACATATAGCTCAACATAAGGGAGAAAATCAAGCCATTACTACATACCTCTCGAACATCATCAACAAACGCTTCATGTGATCCACCATAAGCCCCAGCGGCCAATCTCAGATCAATGGTCCTAAAGTCTAAAGGACGAGAAACCATTGCAGGATAGCCAAGAAGCCCTTCATCATCATTATCATTAGCATTCAAAATTATCCTTGCCAGAAGATTGCAAAACACTCTATCTTCATCTGACGCAGCAGCCCGGCGGAGCACAATACGACATTGTTTAGAGATCAAATCAGCCAGATTAGTCTTAATCTTTACCTTCTCTTTTTTCTCAGCCTTCTGCTGTGGATTTTCACAGCTCAGTTTCGCAAGCACTGAGATAACAGCTCTCTGCATTCAATAAGTATAGAAGAATTAATTTCACCTTGAACTCCACAGTTCATAAAAGCTATCACTTGCAGAATTATTTTTTTGAAAAGATTAAAGCATCTGAATATTTTCGACTATAGACAAGACATCACCTTTGTTGGTCCTGATGCATTACCCTTGTAAACTTCTTTACTAATAGAGTGTTCTAATATCTTTTTAGCCCATTCAGGGGGGTTTCTCTCCAAAGCTTCATTTATACACCTTCGGATACGGGCTCCAACATTTGTAGGTAGCTTTCTTACAGGTTCAAGCACTTGAGCCCACTCAGGGATAACACCATCATTTACCTCAATCGTTTGAGCACCATTGGCATCAGAGTCTCTCTCAAATACACTAACAATCTCATTTTTACTCTTCAATGAACCAAATACTTCCTTCATAGCATCGGCCAGAACCTGCAAATTGGACACGTTACAACATAATCACTCAAAGAATATTTATAGGGCATGAAGAAGTTGTCTACAAATAGCAAACTTCCAGGATGGTCACGAGGTAACATAAGTGGCAACTGAAAATCAAACTTTGTTAGTAGGCCTTAATGTGAATCATATGACAACAGAATGTGTAAATTGCTTCTGAACATGAACTGCATGAAACTGCTAAATGTTACTGGTAAGGAAGTATTTATAAGTTATTCAAAGATCATGATCTGACCAAAACCTAAGAAAATCATCCATAATAACCAAATCAATGTGATGTTGGTCATCAAACTATTAATCAATAAAAGAAAGGATATGGATCACACAACATCCTCCTAACCAAACATTTGGAAATTTAAGCTCTCTGCTTGTACTTGTCATCAGTATGCATTTTCTATCTTCTATATGATGATCTGCTAGCCCGGTAGAGTCCCTAGATCATGTTGTCATCATAGACAAATGAAACAGACATGCTAATGTGATGAGGACAAATGAAAATGCATTAACGTAGAACCGAGTTAGTATAATTCCATTATCATGCATTATAAAATTGGTTATAATCATCAAATTAACCAAAATATAGGACAGGAAATCCCACCACTGCATCTCCCTCCAGTGCAGCTATGCCCGTAAGAGACCCACAAAGTATCCCGCCATCACCTCGTAAGCAATGGAAAACCTTCCCACTTTCGCGACTAGCAATCTCTGCAGAATCAAGATTACCCTCCATGGACAACACAGCCAAAATGTATCTACGAGCAATTTCAGGCCAAGTAAGTTCATTCACAGGCAGCATATCAAGTTTTGTTTTCTTTAAAGCAGCCAAAGAATCCAAATCTTTCTTCCGGCCTCGTCTTGATTTAGATTCTCCTGCATCAAAATTAGGGCATACATATACTGCTGCTCTTGACAACAGCTCCCTAACGAGCAGTTTCAACAGCGAGCCAAGAATCTTAGCCAAAAGAAGACCAGTACATCTGCCAAGACAAGCTGCTCCAGCTTGAGTAACCTTCTCAACACTAGAGGGAGCAATATCTCCGCATTCCCCAGTTTCATGTCTAGAATCCAAAGGATAGCTATCTACCCAAGGGTTTACAAGTTCCGATTCAAGTTCCTGAAAAGAAAAAGGCTGTCCAAGTCCTAGAACCTCTAAGAAACGCCACGCAACCTCCCAAACCTGATAATAGATAGAGAAAAAAGTAAGCATGTAGAAGGTAAATATAATATGAAACAAAAGGTGTTCATCGCACCTGCAGAGCATCACCCATCAGGTATGAAGGAAGCCTCGAGTTAAATCGCTTGCCAGGAGGACAGGGATCCCGCTTTGAAGTGTCTTGTATGTCACCAGATTTTAACTGAGATCTGTCAGAAGTTCCACAGGCACTGCTGGTCTTCTGTTCAGCCTGCAAAA
>JACFYI010003498.1:241008-319566 GCA_014898755.1 Handroanthus guayacan | reverse complement strand
CTTTCTAACCTGGTGTCCATCGGAAAAGCTGGAACCCAGGGATTTTGCAAACATGTCATACTCAGTGCACATGAACCCCTAACCAACTGTGCGAGTGACATAACATCACAAATTAAATGGGATTCTTGAAAGATACAGCCAGCTTGCAACAACTAAGCACAAATTTAAGGTTCTAAAGGTTCTTCCTCATATAAATACCACAACATTCCCACAACATTTCCTTCATTCTCATCTCTTGAAGCATGGCCACTTTCCATCACATTTTGTTCTTAACAACTCTCCTAGTTTTCTGCAACATAATCCAGGTTTACTCGAGTGGCCCTGTCTATAAACCTCCACCCGTAGAGAGATTAACCAACTTTTTTAGTCGATTATCGGTTAATCAGAGTTATAATGTGTTCTTTGGAGGGCGTAATGTACATGTGACCAACAATGGGACCGGTGCTGATATAAGTCTAGACAAATACTCAGGTAACATGCTAAAGAACAAGTGACTTTATTACATCATGTTCTTGTTCTTATGTTTATGATTTGTGGGTTCTTTTCAGGCTCCGGATTGGCTTCAAAGAACAAATACTACTATGGATTCTTCAATGCTGCTGTAAAGCTGCCTGCTGGTTTTACATCGGGAATTGTGGTAGCATATTATGTGAGTCCCTTTTCTTCTCACTTTATGTCCAAAACAAGCACGCTTCTCAGAGAATAATGTCTTTATAGAATTGGCTCAAAAACCCATACTTGACGTGCATGGGTTGTGTGGGGTTGATGTAATGAATTCTCGTTCCACTTCGATTGGGGACATTCACGGCCCAACTTGTATGTGTGATATCTTCCCCCCTTAGTAACTAGGTTGATTGCCCCGTAACAGAGTAGTACTTGGCCCGTGACAAAGTAGTACCGGCGCTAGATGCATCCATGCTCGGAAGTTGGACCAACGTGTGATAGACTGATAGTCGAGGTATGGCCAGTCGAGAGTGACCCACAACATTAGAAGGGTGTGCATGGGTTGCGTGGGTAAAATGTTGACAGTTCCCATCCCACATGGATTAGGAGTGGTTGGGCTAACTTATATAGTGGGATGTCCTCCTGGTTTTCCAGAGGGGGTTGTTCATGCATTTTGAGAAGATATCAATTTCAGATATTCTTGACTCTACGCACTTAATGTAGCTCAGTCCAACTTCTACTTCAAAATTCTCTTCTTTCAGTTATCCAATGCCGATGCTTTCCCTCACAATCACGATGAGATCGATATTGAACTACTTGGACACGAGAAGAGAAGAGATTGGGTTCTCCAAACTAACATATACGGCAATGGAAGTGTAAGCACAGGAAGAGAGGAGAAGTTTTACCTCTGGTTTGATCCCACACAAGATTTCCATGACTACAGCATCCTCTGGAACAACCATCACATAGTGTAAGCTTATTGATTTCCTGAACAGATCATCGTTCTTTTCAAACTCTCACATTCCGTTAAAACATGCAGGTTTCTGGTGGACAATGTACCTGTAAGAGAAGTCATTCACAATAATGCAATCTCATCAGCTTATCCATCCAAACCGATGTCACTTTATGCAACAATATGGGATGGATCAAAATGGGCAACTCATGGTGGAAAATACCCTGTCAATTACAAGTTTGCACCATTTGTAGCATCAATGAGAGGAATTGAAATGCAGGGCTGCATTCTGAATCAGAAAGATATGGCTCCTTTGTGCTCGAGAAGTCCTTCGAGCTTGGACCCTGTTGATGGTGAACAATTTGCCAAGTTATCTAGTCAACAGATTACAGGGTTAGAGTGGGCTAGGAGGAAGCACATGTTCTACTCATACTGCCAAGATAAGCCTAGATATAAAGTTCTGCCAGCAGAGTGTAATGCTAAACAGTAGGAACCTGTATTCTTTGTTCATTGCAACAATTTGTCAATGATATCAATTACGTAACCCATGGTAATCAAATCAAAATCTCCATAGCAGAAAGATTAGACGAAACATTCGTTGATAAATGTAGAAAATAAAGCCACTGTATTAGCATATAACAATTCAAGTACATGATGAGATGGACTTATTACAGTGTCTTTCTCATTGCGGTTGGGGGATATATGGACCATAAAACAGCACATAATTCACAAACGATGTTATTTACTGGCTATAAAAGAAATTCGAGCATTATGGTAAGAAACAGGTGAGATTATTTCATCTCGCATCCCAACATATCAATGTATTCTTCGGACAGCTCCTCACAACCATGCTGGATTTTTCAAAGGGGTAACAACTGCTTTCACTTGCAAGTAGTTCTTCAGACTGTATTCTCCCTTTTCTCTTCCGATTCCGCTCATCTTATAGCCACCGAAAGGAATTGTAGCATCAAAAGTATCAAAGGAATTAATCCATACTGTCCCAACTCTCAATGCTCTCATCAAGGTATTAGCAGTGTCCAGGTTATGAGTGAACACTCCTGCTGCAAGACCATACCTGGTGTTGTTCGCCCTCCGAATCACGTCATCGAGTTCCCTTGAATTGGAAAATAAAAGTTACCAAACAAATTAAGTCATTACATTTTCAAGATCAAGTGCTTAAGATTTTTCAGACGTACTTAAATTTGAGCACAGTCTGCACCGGACCAAAGATCTCGTCCTTTGCAATCAGCATGTCTTCCTGGAAAAATTGCAATTCACTGCCATATTAGTACAGGATAACCTATGAATGTTGCAACTTACACACATACTCTTTAGCTGGGAGCAATACCTTGACATTAGAGAAAACCGTTGGCTGAACGTAATAGCCCTTTGTACCAAATCTATCACCTCCAGTTTCAAGGGTAGCACCAGATTCCTTACCAGATCTAATATACCTAAGAATCTTTTCAAATTGTTCTTCATCGATCTGTAGTTCACGAAATTGTTATTTTAAGCGTTGGAATTGAAAGCAAGATAACAAGTTTGTTTTATACATAACTTTGTTATTTGGGTCGTATTGATTGGGACACAAATGTAACATGATGGGTTAAGAACACAACATGCTTATGGAAGATTATATGTCAAACATGAAGCAAGCAACTAATGGTAACAACAATGTAGCTATAAAAAGCAAGAAATCGGCCGTTTTACCTGAGGGCCTTGCTCAATGCCAGCCTTGAACGGGTCCCCAACAGTACGCTTCAAGGCACGCGCCTTTGCTTTCTCTAGAAATTCATCATACACTTTCTCGTGCACATACGTCCTCGACCCGGCACAGCAGCATTGTCCCTATGGAGGTTTCATATCATAGTAAGATCTTCTGTGAATCTATCCAAAGTTTGAAATGAATCATAACAGCACGAGATACCTGGTTGAAAAATAGAGCAAAGTGCGCTAGTTCAACAGCTTGGTCCACATCAGCATCCTCACAAACAATGAAAGGCGATTTCCCTCCAAGTTCCAAAGTGACTGGCTTCAGATTGCTTTTGGCAGCCAACTCGAGAACAATTTTGCCCGTGTCTGTAGAACCAGTGAAAGCAAGCTGCAGATAGCAGATATAAAAACACTAAGACGTGCAGAAGTATATAATTGCAATCTAGTAATACATCTGTTTTTACAATATCTAACTGCATCATCATCTACACACACACACACACACATATATATATAAATAAACTGCTCCATTATTGCTCTGCAAAACAACCAATGTGAAGGTTTTATAGGTCATGTCTTAATTGTGAATAGCCATGAAATTGTGTGCATGTTTATGAAATGATCATACCAAATACCAGCACGAATAATATTAGAGAAACTATGCATGTCAAAATAATGAAGTTGAAAAATCATAATCCTTTCTCAAATTATATTTAGCATGTATAAGAACCTTAACCATGAATCACAAATTTCATAATGAAGAGCGATCTTGGACATGATTAAACCCATGAGTAGTGTGAGAACTTTAAACCAGTGTTACCTTGTCCACATCCATATGGCTGCAAAGTGCAGCACCAGCCGTGGGACCAAACCCAGAAACAATATTCAGAACACCATCGGGAAGCCCAGCCTGTCCAAATGAAGTATTTATATCAACTATCAAGTGATGTGTGTTTAACATCACCATCACATATATGTTCTTTAAACAGGATAATCAGCACTAAACCAAACAGAGATGAGGCAAAGTTTATTCCAGTTCAACTCCAATGTGAACCAATCTATTTCAAGTGACAATCACACTATATTCCAGGAATGTAGAAGCTCGGCTATGGTGCGACATTACCTCATGCAACAGCTTTGCTACGACTAAGGCAGACAATGGAGTCTGCTCTGCTGTTTTGAGAACAATGGTGTTACCACATGCGAGTGCAGGCCCAACTTTCCAAGCAAACATCACAAGAGGAAAGTTCCATGGGATAATCTGACCAGCGACACCAATTGGTTCATGCAAAGTTTGAACATGAAGGGCCCCGTCAGCTGGAATAGTGAGACCATGAATCTTGTCTGTCCATCCTGCAGAATAGATGAATGGAAATCATTAAGATAAGTTGGGCAGAATCATAAAACGGGAGAACTATTCTCCCGTTTACTTGTATTCCATCATCTTCTGAAGGCTCACCAGCATAATATCGAAATACTCTAACAAACATTGGTACTTCTATTTGAGCAGACTGCTCATATAGCTTGCCATTATCCCAAGTCTCAAGTGCTGCAATTTCATCATTGTGCTTTTCAACCAAATCAGCGAAGCGCAACAATATCTTTTGCCTCTCCTGCAGTATTTGTACTGATTAATTAAGCACTGCATTAATAGAAGTGCAGCAAAGAGCGTTGAAGGAAAAACTGAGATAAGAATAGTTACATAAGCAGTCATTTTAGGCCATGGCCCCTCGTCAAAAGCCTTACGGGCAGCAGCTACTGCTCGATCGATGTCTTCAGCATCGCCTTCAGCAACATGTGCAATGACCTCTCCGGTCCTAGGGTCCAAAGTTGGGAAAGTTTTCCCTAATTCAGAGTGCTCAAAGAGTTAGCTCAAGCAATTTAATGGAACATCCGCTTCCCACACATGCATCAAAAGAATAGAAAGCTCACCGGATGCTGCATCAACAAACTGTCCATTGATGAGAAGCTTATCATATTGTACACTAACAGGTGGCTTGACTGGATCCTCAACAGCTGCAGCTGTGCTGTACCGAGAGATTCCTCTGCCCACACAAGTTTGGTTTCCTGAACAAATGATAGAACTTAGTATAATGTGCTCATAAAACAAACTTCTAATAACACAATAAAACAGAGATGTCACAACCAGGGAGTCCAAAAGTTCAAAACGGCCAAACCAAACTAGTATGAATGATACAAAAAAATACTGAGCTTCATACTAAAAACAAAAAGATTTTATCATGATCAACCAGCATGGTTTTGAAAATCTGACAAAAATCCTTTCATATTCTTTCCTGGAAGTTACTTTGATGTTAAGCAAATTGAACTAGCTTTTAATTTTCAATATCTTTCTGAGAGCTAGTGCCTTCAAGAACCTTAGACAAACTGCTTACAATCCACATCCAGTTAACCAATATTTAGGACTTTGAACAGGGAATTCCAAATTCA
Organism: Handroanthus guayacan; assembly: GCA_014898755.1. Lineage (NCBI taxonomy): Eukaryota > Viridiplantae > Streptophyta > Magnoliopsida > Lamiales > Bignoniaceae > Handroanthus > Handroanthus guayacan. The sequence goes on along the minus strand of JACFYI010003498.1, from coordinate 314,009 downwards.
CCATTTTTTTTTTAATCTCACACTTTACCGCATAGTCTATTTGGTTAAATCAAGATAACCAAGATTCAGAGGAAGATGAAAAAAAAAAAAAGAAGGGGGTTTCTAAAGATTTGAACCTTAATTGTCCCGAAATATATAAATTCCAAAGAAATTGTAGGCTATCATAAATAGCTAATAGAATCAGTTAATGCCACATGTCAAAATATATCTTCACAGAACCCCAATTAAACACACCGAAATCACTCAGGATCCAATAATCCGGGGAGTCATCATATTTTCCCATGCAAGCCTCATTTCAAAAACTAAAAGAGATAAAAATATCCCAACAATTTCTCAACAAAAACTGAAATCACCCAGATGCAAGACCACACACGGAAAAACAAAAAAAACAGTAGAAAACCTTCAAAATTGCATCTTTATGGCTCTACACAAAGCAGATTCATCAAAATTATTTGTTAACAGAATATACCTCCACGAGAAAGCAAAGGAAGAGAGCGAGCAACAAGAGATGAGATTCTGCGACCCGCCATTGCCACAGAGCAAGTGCAAATGACAACAAACAAACCAGTGCCCTCTTCTTGACTACACTTGTATGTTAAAGTTCTGATGAATTAACAAATATCTAGCGGTGCTATCGGGGAGGAAAATAGTGATTTTTACGTTTCAATTTTTATCTGTTGCAACCCATATCCATATTTATTTATTTATTTATTTTTAATGGGAACGTCCTAGTTGTCCTACTATTTTAAAATTATTTTTTACTATAACAAAAGCACTTTTTTTTTTCTTTTCATTTCAATTGATAATTCTGTAAGCGGTCTCCACATATATTTAAAAATTATAGCCAATTATATTTTGTTTATACACACAACGTAACCATACATTGTTCATCATCAGAATAATATTTATTTCATAAAATTATTATTTAATTTTTCAAAAGTTATTTGAAATTAGTAATGGAGTAGTGATTGTTGTTAAAAGTAATAAAGGATGGTGGTAATTGAAGAATAGAGTTGAAATTATAAAATTTAGCATAAGAAATACTGTATTTCTTTTTATATAGTATAGATATTTTTACATTTAAGACAAATTTGTGTTTTTATTTGAACTTTTTTTCATCTATTTATTATTTATTTTTCAAATAATCGGATATTAAAATAATGTTTATAATAACTTTTAAATTTATAGTTATGAATAAAACGTTACAAACATAAAAAAGTGTTGGAACGAGCACAAAAAAAAAAAAGAAAAAGATAATCTTGTCCATAAAAATATTGATAATTATAATCTAAAATAAATCAGAGTAATTAAATTATTTCAAATTAAAAGAACTGGGATTTGAACAACAGGAAAGAAAGAATGGATTGCAGAAATTAAAAAAAAGATAAATAAAAAATAAAATTCGTTTTAAGAAAAATAGAAAATTGAAAATGGATGGATTCTGAGGCTCTACATGTCAAAGCACGTGAGTAGATATGGACGAATGTGCAGACTGCGACTGTGGAGGTGTAAGAGAAAGAGAGAGAGCGAGCGCGTCATGCATATCCTAACACTTTGACTATTGACCCAAAGGACAAATAAAAATTAAAAAATTGAAAAAGAGAAAAAGAAAAAGAAAGAAAGAAAGACGAGTTTTTGGCTCTTATTTTCTTTGTTTCTTTCTTTTTCTCATACAATTTATTATGTTTTGATATTACATTGCACGTTATAAGGAATTATTTAGTATACTTATTAAATATTTATCACATATAATAAAAGATAAATACATTGTTGTTATAAAGGAATATTTTATATACTTATAATATATTAGAATAAAAGATAAAATACATTTCATATGAAAGTTCATTTACTTTTAAAGCTGTTTTGCTTTGGCACGTATCCTTTGTTGGTTGTGAAATTTTATATTTTTTTATTTTTATTTGTATCTAAAAAATAAAGAATATAAAAGAAAATTATTTATACTTAAAATTTTTTTATTAAATTAAAAATCTATTTTCTTTTCTTTTTTTTTTTTGAGGAAAAAATCTATTTTTCTAAAAATAAGAAAATTGTTTTTTATATTTTATTAAAACCTATGTTTGTCCCTAAAGTTATAATTCATCGTTTCATCCCTATTTAAAGCTCATTCTAATTTACTTGAACATGTTCATGAATATTAGCAAATATGAAAAATTCAATGTTGTATTCTTTTTTTTTTCTTTTTTCTTTTGTCAACAAGTCGATGTTGTATTCAAAGAACCATAATTAATTATCTACATATTTGAATAAGATAATAAAGTTTGATTACAAAAATAGAATTAGTAAAAATTTTATATTATCCCTCTAATTGCATGCACATAAAAACATTTATTAATTATTCTCCTAAAATAAATTGGCCACACCTATTTATGGTTTATTAACTCATTTTTTTAATGCTTAAATGCAGAAAATCATAAATGATACTCAATAAATATGCCAAAAGAATAAAGTAAATTGATGGATGGCATATCCGAACAAGTGAAATAAATGTTAGCCAAGTGTCTAAGTTCCCTTCCACATTTGTATAGAGAAAAAAATGGTCAAAGTATCATTTTCAACATTTAAAATTGACGATGTAGAGTGAAAAAATCTCGATTTTGTTTGGGTCAAATCTGGAAAGTACTAATTGAATACGTTATTTTCTCGTTTGTAATTTATATTTTTTTGTATTGTTAATATCATTGATAATTATTGATTAAATTTAAACCCTTTAACGAATATATAACAGGAGTTGAACTAATTATAGAAATTCTCAGTAGTTTGACAAATCATAACACTATCAGCCTTTGCTAATTCAATTGGCAGAAAACTTAATTGAACCCGTGTAACATCATAGTCACGCATTTAAAAGTCTAATTGAAATATTTCAAGTAAACCTCATAACTGTCTAGTGTGCTTAAGTTGTCAGGCGGGGGTAGGGAGCTTCTAATTGTAAGGTTAGGTGGATTTCATTAAGTTTTTTGTTAATCGGACTAATGACAAGGGATGTTTTTGTAACTTTTCAATTTACAAGTAAATGTTTTTATAATTGGGATAATTACCTCCGCACTCCCTAGCATTTGCAATATTATCAAGACACTTTTTGAGATTTAGATAATTACTATTACACTTTCTACCGTTAGTTTAGCATAACACATAATTTACAATTATATTTTCTGAGTTTATGCTTAATTACAAATACACTCTCTTATCTAGAAAGTTTATATATAATATTTCAAAATTTTTAGGAGGTGTAATTATAATTATTTATTAACTGTAGTAAAGTAGGTAATGTACTAGTAATTATCCAAATTTCAATAAATGTTTAAGTGATAATGCCAATCTCAGAGTATTGCGGGATGTTAAAGTAATTATCCCCTTATAATTATGTCCAATCTCGTAAGTATTTGAGGTAATTAAAATATATAACAAAATCTTGAATATCTTTGAAAAATATATAAAATATATGACAAAATCTTGAGTATCTCTTGGATTTCTCAAAGAAATCCACAGCCATGTGTTTAGCAATTTAATGAAAATTATATTTATATTTACTAATCATGCTGACGACCTGATTATTATTTAATTGAGACAAAAATTAATAGATTGGCTTATCGGCAGCCATTATTGTGTGGAAAATTATGATGTGCTTTGTATTTAGCCAAATTCAAACTAATATAAGATACTATTTATCATGTGATTAGTTGAATTGCTTCCCTTTCAAATTTAGTCAAATTCACATTAGTTATTTAATAATATTTATCGTGTGATTAGTTAATTAAATTGGTTTGGATAACATAAAATATCTCAATTTGGCAAATGTTAATGAACAAAAACAGAAATTTTGGTTTGTGAAGGAATTGTCAGCTGGTCGAGACTGACATAAATCTTATAAGCTATTTTAAGAAAAGAAAAAATGATTAAATATACCAAATTTAAAAAAGAAAAGAAAGAAAAAATGATTATATATACCAAATTAAAAACAAGAAAAGAAGAAAAACAACATGGTACATAATTATGTGGTCTTAAAAAAAAAAAGAAGAATTCAGTAGTTGACATAGTTTACCAAAAAAATGAATAGTTTTTGAAATTTTCTATGGATGATAATTGCGATTGAAAAGGCTTACCAAATTGTTGGACAAAGGACAAATCCCACCACAAATATCAAAAGTGGGCCAATTAGATTGTGACATAAATTTTGAAAAAACAACTTGCAATGATTCGTGTCTTCTTCTTGAGCTACTTTTTCTTACCTTCTAGTGGACGTGCCTTGAAATTCTAAAATGTCTATTATTGACCAACTAACTAGGAGTGGAGGAAGCCCAAAACCAAGAGCCACAATATTATCTACATTTGACATATCCTATCAATGAGGACAAACACAAGGAAAATAACTTGCTCTTGGATATACCATTTTGACCAGAGATCCAAATGAACCAACCATGTTTGTGAGGTTGACGAGTTGATTTGAAAAGTATTCGAGTTCGAATTGAACTCAAATCTTATCCTTATAAGTTTGAGTTAAGTTCGAATTTAATAATTTTTGTTAATAGGTTTTAGAGTTGCTTCGTGATAAACATAAAAAAATAAATAATAAATCTAAGTCATTTATAAATAATTAAGTTTTTTGAACTCAAATTTGAACTTATTGCTTTAGCATAATAAAATAATCCAGCTCGAACTGTCATCAATTCGAGCAAAACAACTTGAGCCACACCAAGCTCAAGCCCAATTTTTCTTAGGCTCATCGAATTTGAGCTCAGTTTATTTGATTCGTATTCGAGCTCAAGCCTAAAAAAATGATTGAAGTTAAATGCAATTTGGCTGGTCTCTTTTGTATCCTTAATTTTGAGTGTTCTGAAAAAGGGTCATTAGTGGTGTTATTTTCACAAGTTTTCTTTTAGATTTATGAACATAGCATGGTTAGAAAATCATGAAAAAGGTAAACAATTTGTCCAGTAATAGACAACAATTCTATAGGATGGACAATATGTCCTAAGAGCTGAATTGCTGAATATGTTCACAATCAAGCAAAAACATATCAGAAGAATGGAAACCTTATCATTAATTCTCAAGTTTCAAACTGCTACATAGAAACTTAAAGTAACTGTAGAACATAAAAAATCAAAGCTTAGATATAAAATTGTACATTCCAGAAAGTGCTTCAGAGAATTTAACAGCAATAAAACAAATTGTTACACAAGAAAAACGAGACTGAATTAATAACTGCTCAGACCAGTGTACATGGAAGCTCCTCATGCAATTAAAAAAAAAAAAAAAAAAACATGTTTAAAGGTTGCCTCTAAAAACATCGTCAGAAAAACAGCTTCGACTAATGAGAATAGTCGTGCAAACAGTATCTAGATTGAATTTGGAAATGGTAGAAGTTAAAAATATATGACCATAGTACAAGAAACCTCAAAATTGCACGGTAAAGTCATTTACTTGATTAATGGGATTCCAGAAGTTGTCCGTTTGGCATATTCCTCATACTCAGAACCAAAAAACTGCCTCAAGAAGAACTCCTCATACGGTATTCTCTGTTTGAAAAAATTCCAAACAACTACTGCAAATGCAAGTGTTGAGAGCGGATTACAGAGCATTATTTGAGTACCAACGGACCAGATAAGGAAGCCACAGTAACTTGGATGCCGTATATACTTAAAGATGCCATGAGTTACCAATACATGATGCTCCTCATGATATCTCTTTATAAGATGAGTGAAGGACCTACCAGCAGTTATTATAGCCAACTTCCGTATGATTTCACCAATCACCACCATGAAAAGGCCTATGTTGCTTATTAACCAATATTCCTTCATACCAGGGAAGAAATAAAGTTCAATGAAGTACTCTATCAAGGCAAAGACCATCGCCAAAACATAGTTTTGGCTGATTAAAAGCGACTTAACAGTTACACTGTTTTTCCCATGGAACGCAATTGCTAGCGCATATTCAGAACAATGAAAGAAGATTACAGCGAAGAACATTTGTAATAACTGTCTGCATGCAGTGAAGCTGAACATTTCTGCCATTTTCCAAAACTCAACCAAAGAAATCTTTTCTCAGATAAAATAAACAAGTTTTAGGCAGTGAGTCATCTGAAAGAAGGGAGCCTGCATAAGTTACATTGGATTTTACTTCAGACCTGAAGTCATTGCAGATAAGCGAGATACTACTGATGAAAGCTGGAGGTCCAGTTCACCGTAAAAATGCATTACCACTGACATTCCTGCAGATAGCACAATTTAGAAATGACTATCGTGGAGTAAACAGATTATTTTTTCCTGATGAAAATAAAGAAAAAGATTCATATAGAAAATTTGTATTAATCAATAGATATGATATGCAGCCATGAAATATGGAAGTGCCTATGGACTCAAAATGTTTCAAATCCTAAGTACACCAAAACTTTACATAACCTAGACCAGAATATATCACATTTTGCAACAAAGCTCTGGACAACTTGAGCAACTCTATGGATAACTCATTTTTCTCGTTTTCCCCTCTCAAATCCTCAATCAACCAGAACTCTTTTAAGTAAAGATTTGATAGCCGAATCGGTTCCTAGCCATATGTCAAATTCAAATACACATCTTTCATCTCTATAAAGTTTCACGTTCCCTCTTCAACATGCTTGTTTGTCTTTTATTAAAAATGTGAAGTTGTGAACAGTATATTGTACATTAGACCTTACCAATTTATCCTCACTTTTCCAAGAGAAAATGGCTTCAAAGATGTGCCATCTTTTATTACATTCGAAGATAGCCAAAGTATTCTCTATTGTGCTTCCAATAGTGGAGATAAGGCGTTCCACCTCTTTGGTTCATTCGAGTGGCTGTAAATATATAAGCCATATGCGGACTGCTCTGCCATAGATTCCCTTCAAGTTTCTTTCTAATTTATGCTTGTTTACAAGGTCGCCGAATCCATAGTTTCACTAATTTGGATATATGTCACAAATTAATTTTGAATATATATTACAATTATATGTCATTTCATACTAACCAATATTAGCAGCAAGAATTTGGCGAGGGGATGAAATGTGAGTTACAGTAGTACAGAACTCCATTTAAAAGTGTCATACCATGAACTAACGCGATCTAATTCAAGAAATTCACTTACAAGAGCGGCACAACTCCATTTAAATCAAACGCCAATTATATCCTAGCCCAAAAGCAATCAAAACCCCATTCGAATCTACAAACATAGGCATGTAAGCCGACGCACGAACAAGGAGATATCAATCTAACGAGATCATGCAGCCTGATGATGATTAAAGACATCGAATAAATTACCTGATAAGGTGACGGCAGTGGCGGAGGCGGTGCAATTATAAAAACTGCCACGGCCCCGAGCAGCGGAGGCCACTGCCGAGGTGGTGGTTAGGGTTTAAGCCGGCAAATTCACAACGTTAGAGCAATTGTGGTTGTACCCTTTAATGTGTCGGTCAAAATGACTCCATAAGAGAGTAGTAGCACTTTTATTTTCCAACGCAAATGAGAATTCTTTTACAATATGTCTTTAATTGTAAATTAAATAGCACTATGTGATTATTAATTAATTTTGTTCAAAAAAACTCCCAAGAAATTATGTAAACCAGTAAGTATGGCACACTTGATGAATGCACTAAATTCTTACTTTAAAAGTTTAAAATAATTTTCTTTATGTATTTCTATTAATATTATATAATATTTGGCTTGAGTTTAAGTATAAAATGACACAATTGAAAAATAAAAATAAAGGGAATAAGATTAAAAAAAGAAAAAAAGGAATGAGGAAAAGAGATATGTAAACCAAAAAAAGAAGAAGAAGAAGCAGAAAAGAAAATTTATCTTTTATGTTTAGAATATGGTTATTTTCATCAATTTATTACAAAACATATGAAATAACTACATAAGATACTTATGTTTTATATATAATAATATAAAGTTATCCTAAAAAGAATAAATTGTTAATGATAATTTAATAATTTTAAATAGCTTTTTAAGTATTCTATGAGACCATGATGATATTTTTTGTACAAAAGAAGAAACAATGTGATGATATCATAAAATAAATTATTTGTAGGATCTAAAGATAAAAAATTCACTAAAATTTATCACTATTTTCTACATAAGAAATGTCACATATAAATGATTATTCACATTGATTGAATTTATGGAAATGTTTATTCCTACCATAAATATTGTCAACTTCAAATTGAAAAATAATAGAAGGAGAAGATGAAGCATTAAGCATAACCCATATTTGCTATTGATTTTCTAATTGAATTCTCTATTCCAAAATAGTGTTTCATCTCTTCTTTCATGCCATGTATTCCATACCTTTAAATACATGCTATATGCATTCCATTTATTACTAAATATTTTTATAAAAAAATATTTAATGCATTTGACATCGTACTTAAAGCACCACATAAGAGATAAAAACAGGGGATCCAAATTGATTTTACGCCTCTATTAAATATAAACCACAACGTACCGAAGAGCCCTTTGTGTAAGGCAAGGATGTAAGATTATAGATACAATCCAAAGTACAAAATTGGCCTATAGATCTCTTTAATCATCTCTATAAGACACTTACCATAAAATTGTTTGGATAACAACTACAACACAACCCTTGATACACTTCAATCCTTTTTCCATACTTCCAAGTGATAGAATTACCACATGATACCCTTGCATAGCTGATATGATTGCACTGTTTTGAAACGTACACGAGTAGAATGACTCGTTTTAGCGATGGTTCGTCCGACCTTCTGTCATGTTTGGACATTATAACTTTCCGGTGAAGACGGCAATGAAGGTTTTTGCTGCATGATTATGAAGTGGGGTGACGAAAAGAGCTTATTATGCAACCGGGATTTTAGGTTCGCCTAAATTCACGAAAGCCTGTGCATGAGCCATGCGAGCTGCTGCTGCATTCCAGGATACAAGGTGGTTCATAAATGTGTTGACGTACTTGGCTTTATCGTTCTGTACGGGAGGTGGCATGAGAAGAGAAAAACAATAGAATCAATGAGAATGTGCATCATTTGGAAGATGGAAAGAAAAGAGATGTGAATATTAACTCACCTTGTAGTCCAAATAATACGCATGCTGCAAAACCGAAGAAAAAGAACAATAAGACAAGGCTAGGTAGAAGATATGTGTGTGAGAGAGAGAGAGAGAGATTATGTGCATACCTCCCACAAATCCAGACCAATTATTGGCTGCAACGATAAAGGATTATTAACAGGATGAAAAGAATATAGTACTAGAGCAATTGGTGATAAAATGAAAAGAATATAGTACTAGAGCAATTTGTGATAAAATGAAAAGAATATAGTACTGGAGCAATTGGTGATAAAAGTAACAGTAGAAAATTAAAAGTAGAAGCACAAACAAAGTTCTTACAATGTCGTTCCACACTAGAGGATTGACTGCATTGAATGTTTTAACAATGGCAAGGCATTTTTTCTCCCTCTTCACTGCAAGCATTTGAGAAGGAAAATTATAGATGATGCTATATGATAAAAACATGGTTTGATATAATTTCTTTATCATGGTTTGATATAATTTCATATGAAAATTATTCTCTCATCAGATATAGATCACGAAATATTCAATAAGAAATGTTTCTCTAGTCCAACAAAATACATTCCATTTTATTGTGAAAATTTCCAAATAATTTCCAAATCCCAGAAAAGAATTTTGGCCGTCCGGTTGCTCTTTATTCAAGCTAATTTAACAGACGAGCAACGAGAAAAGAAACAAGAATCGGAAAATTTTAAGACCATTGTATGCACGTGAAGTTTCACATGGAAACTGGTTCAAAGTTTGAATTAAAGTTAAATCAGAAAAATTATGTGACAGATTCATTTTATGTGAACTCGAAATGCGCTGTAGTGGACTTACAAACTAACCAAACCCAGGCAGATCCGAATGACGTAAGAGCTGCTTCTATGAATTTATCTTTGAAATTAGAAAATGATGCGAAATCCTTTTCTATCTGCTGAAGTAGGCCCAATGTTGGCATCTCACCTCCTCCAGGTTGCATGGACTCCCAAAAGAAGTCGTGATTCCAAACCTATTGATGTGGGCAGGGAAGATGGGAGAAGCTAATATTCATGTTATATAAGATAAATGTGATCAAATAAGGAAAGTTATTGCATGGTTCAATGGGATTTTCATTCTCTTATATATTGTTGTGCTATGTTAAAAAAATTTGATCTCTACCCTCCTGATATAACATTTTTTCAATGCATATAATATTAATAGGGATAATTGCCTCAACGCCTCTCAAGGCTTGGACTAATCACAGAAAAATCCCATGTGGTTTGAAAAATTATGATGTTACTAGCATTACAATTAGACTTGCTAAAAGTTTAATAAATTGACTGAAACATTACGAGTAAAACACCTGTTAATCTAATGACAGAAGGTGTTATTGTAGTTTCTCACACTAGGGGTGAAAACTAGTCGAGCTAACAAGCTTCACGAGCCCATCTCAGCTCGAGCTTTCCCTCGTGCTAATCTCGAGCCTTTATGTTTAGGCTAGCAGCTTGCAAGTTAGCTCGCAAGCCAGTTTATTTTTAATACCTTTTTATATTATTGAATAAATTTATAAATTACTAATATCAATATACATGTATTATTATATGATATGATATAATATACATTAATATTATTTACTAAAAAAATGTATATTAATATTGATAATATTATATTATATTTTTAAAAATAATAAAAACAATTACAGTAGGTACACTAATTTATTAAATTAAAATTTTCAAGCCAGTTCATTTGAAAATTTCAGCCTAATCAAGCTGAGTCAAGTCAAGCTTGAGCTTAAAAAAGCTTGGCTCGTCGAGGTGGAGCCTAATACATATGTCTCAAGCTCGAGCTCGAAAGTTTTCCCCGAGCTCAGCTAGGCTCAGCTGGATTGCACCCCTCCACAGGGGATGTTTCTGCAATTAGCCCAAAATCCAGGGGGCATTCGGGTAATTTTCAAATGTTAACAATTACAAATGAAAGATAGGACCTAGAGCTGTAAACTGAATCTTGCAACAACAGAACTGACTTAATTCTGAGCAACGGTTCGAACATACCTGAGCTGCATTATTGAATTCAGGTAAAGGGTTGCCATTGTTATATGTCACTCTGATTAGCTCCTCCAGGGTGCATCCATAAAGTACATCATTCTTCGCAAGTTGTTTGTTAAGAGCTTCCACGTAACCACGATGATGAGCACCCCAATGCACGTCAAGTGTCCTTTTACTCATGTATGGTTCTAGAGCATCCTAAAATGCAGGAGGAAAAATGACGCGAACAATAGTGATGTTGAGTTGGCACAAATCAATGTTGAGAAAGTGTAAAACTATCGATGCCGGTTTTAACTATACAATCAAGATTAATTCACAAAAGCAGTTTCGCCCTTCATTTCTAAAATAAGTAGAATTAATCAACATTAAGATAGAACAAGTCAAGTAATTTGATTTAAGAAACTACCTATTTGAACTATCTTTATGAGTTGAGATGCTTGCAAGGGGAAATTTGACATAGGCTGAAAAGATTATAGCACCATAAGCGACAACGCATATGCATTGTTGATTCGGGAAATCACTAACTTAATGCCCCTAAAAGTTTCTCATGCAACGAATGTTATTTATTTCTGAAACTACTTAGACATTTAACATGAGGAAATGCCACCCTGGAGAACAGTTCTACCGTGTTAAGACATATTTTTCCACTATTGATCATTAAGTATACTAATGTACAGACAATCTTATGTAGATGATATAGTTACTGTCATAACATGAAAAACAGAGGACCAAGCAAGCAAAAGAGCAATAATAAATAAGACTATGAGCCATGAGTCACAGAGATGCCACACGAACTTTACTTATAAATTAGCCCAGCCAGGCAGTAGTTAATCTGTAACTGCAAACAACAATCAAACGAAAAACTATCTTAATGCTGGGAATATATATACCAACGTTCTCTATTACAGTGTTGACATAGTTTATGGTAACAAACACAGAAAAGCATACAATAAGGATTATGTGCGCACATGACTACCTCATTCAAAACATATTATAAGTTCAAGATGCTTTTGGAGCTCATAAAATGTTAGGTCTGATTGCAAAAATAAGTTATTGAAATATCTGGAGAAGACAAGATTTCGGAGCTTATAGAATGTTAATAACAGCAATTTTGTAACTAATATGGTTCAGTTCTTACAAATAAGTAAGGAACTCGCTACTTTTTTTCTAAAAATAACTTACAAAATCCTAGCATCTTATTTTGGGAGTTCACAAGATGTTCTTTAAAAATAAAAAATAGAATAACAAATGACATCTCATATCCTTTGAAACAATTAATAGCACATCGCATAACATGTCTTCGAGAATCAAAAGCTCACCCAAACACTCTCTAAACAATCAGAAAACAACCATTATACATTCATTATATTCTCCCATACATTACTTTCATGTATAGCACAAAATAGGACATTAAAGATGAACAAGGCAATGAAGCGTAATCTCACAAGTTTATAAGGCGGATTTTTCAGACCATAATAAGCAACAATTTTTGACACTCTGCGATTATTACGCAAACTATCATTTCTGTGTCCGAATCCCTGCATCAATAATCGAACAATCATTCCATTTCATATGATAACACAAATCTTTCACCATGAAACAAGTCTTATCTTGAATTCAGAGAACATACAAAAGGAGGAGCGCCCATAGAAACCTTCAAATTCTTCAATGGTGGGTCTGTGGCCGCAACAAGACTAGAGCTCAAAGCGCAGTGATTATTACTACAAGAAAGCAAATTCATTTCCCGCTAGAACTATCTCTACCTTCCTCGTTGCTTATAACAGAGTGAGAGTCCCACGAAATCAACACTTCAATTCAGCACCTGAAACTTAAATGTAAGCTCAAATTAAGCTGAAAATTGGGGACCCGAAATGCGAAGGATTTCGAAGAAAAAGAAATTTCAGTGAGGCATTTTCTTGAAAAAATAGAGAACTGTACTCAGAGACCGTATACCTGAGCTGGGCAAATAGCAGATAATTAGTGGGAAAAGTCTTTGTAACTTGTAAGCTATGTAATTACTCAAAGGTAGCAGCAGTTTGAGTTTTGCTTGTTTTCCAGAACTTGGCGACCTGAAGATAATGGTGGCAGAGTTGGGAAGCGCGCTTTCCGGACTTGTTACGTTGTGTTATTTGGGCTTTTATGTATGGGCCGTGGGCTTATAATTAAAGGCTTCTTAAAATAATATACTGTCGTCCTTTGATAAAGTAGCACTATTTTCTATTATTTTTGTAGACGAGATATAGGTTCGAATTCCGTCAACAACGTACTCATAAAATTTTAAAAGTTTTATATGTAAAAGATCCATCAAAATATGTGTGAGTATATATATATATATATTCCTGTTTTTATATCAAAAGTTACTGTATTTAATTTTTACTCTAGAAAGATCGATCGACTCGTTGAAATAAATTAAACTTGGAACTTAGTAGATCAAAAGATTTGAGAAATTCAGGTGCTTATAAATTTTAATTAACGTATATTGGTTTTTATGAACTTTAGATAGTAAAATTCAACAGAGATAATTTTATTTTTCAAAACCACACGAACTAACTGAATAAAAAGACTAAAATTTGTTCTTAAGTCCGACGACCTGTAAATATTTTTGTTGCAAATAATGGTATACCAACATAAGAAGAATGTTAATGAAAGCAAATTATGGACAATTTCGTTCAGAAAGATACAGAGTGTTTTTTTCTTTTTCTTTTTTTCCCTCCTTTTTTTTTTCTTTTTGAAATAAAAAATGGTGAATTAATATAGCCCAAAGCAGTCTCCTACGTTTCCTAGATATAAAATTTGTTTTAAGAAACTTTATATAATTTTCTATACTTTTTATGCCTTTTCTCGTCCAACTTGATTTCAATTTGCGTGAACATTAGAATTTATGCCCTTCTCATGGTTACTGGTTGAACTTAAGAGGGTGTTTGGGTGAGCTTATAAACTCTTTAAAACATCTTATAAGATACATAAAACCTTACAAGATGTCATGAAATGTTTAGTAAAATTTTATTAAAAAAATCTCATTAACTCATAAGATAAGATATTGAAAACTTATAAGCTCTTTTTAAAAAAGAAACCTTAACTCATTTTTAAAATTTTTACATGCATCTTTATTTTTAACTATTTTAATTACAAAATTACAGTTATTGACATCTTATAAGCTAAAATGTTTTATTTTATCCACACTTTAACAACTTAATTTTAAAATAAGACAAGCCATGTTCCCAAAACATCTTATAAAACATCTCAAATTTGGAAACCCACCAGTCCACCATTAAACAGAGGACAAGTTACAATCGCATTCAGTATAAAGTCGCACGAGATTAATTACATCTGGATACAATAATATTGATCTGCTAAACTAAAAGAGAACAGAAACCAAAATTCACTTGAGAGGATTCCTAAAACCAGAGTCTCAGTTTTCCCAAATCGGTGCAGTGCAGTAGTGTATATATTTCATGCTCATGTTCTCTTGATTTTCGAAAAAGTTCCAGTTTCTGAAAAATATGTACTTTGAGTTCCACCGCCGAGCTGGTTTGCTTGAGGGTTCGAAAGCTCTATTCCCTGAAAAAGAATATGACATCAGTGCATTTGAGTAGCCACCGTAGCTACAAAAGATAAGTTGAGCTAGCGTTTAGGCATTAGCATGGATATCTTGAGTGTTGTAGTTACAAGATTAACTAGGCACATATATGGCAAAGAGAATCATCTAACCTGCACGGGTGTGAAAGCCAGACTCGATGTAAGTCCAGAAGTTGCACCGCTGCTTCCATAATTTCTCTCCTTAAATCTGAAAATTTATATCCCAGAAAAAAGTAAATGATCAAGCAGTCAAAGCAGCAAAGGAGGTAAACAGTAACTCAAGTTCTTATCTTAGCAGTTAAGGATTTGACGGATTTGAAAATTATGTAATATAATCTTGAATCAGAACTTAAAATAGTCTCATTATGTTGCTAGGTCTGCAGTTCCATTCTACAAATGATTTTTCTTGTTTAGTTACCACCAAAGGCAGTTTGATGGGTTAAACATAAAGAATAGCAGGGAAACCATACTTCTTGGCTACTTTAGCCGCAAGCCTGCTCTGACCAACTGATACACGTAGCTTCCCACTACCAGCCTGACCTAGCATTCCATATCCTTCCCCTAGTCCATCACCTTCAAGAAAAATCACGAAGTATGAGAAACAGAGAGAATGTAAATCAATCCTTGATTTTGAAAAAAGGCTCACTAAATAGTATGAGTTAAATTCAGAGTCAAATGAAACAAAGAAAAATATTCTGATGAGTCATTCTGGGACTTCGCTACAAAGGAGAAGTCATAGAAAGTGTTATCATGTTATCCAGCAAATAAGAACGCCACCATCAGGTAGCAAAATGGACTTTCATTTTAAGTTTCCTTTTCCCTTTTTTCTTGAATCAATCATGTCCTAATCCGTAGACATCAGTATCGATCTAACTATTCTTACTTCACCGACAATTTTATATAATTGTGATGTTTGATATAAGTACCTAATGAGCTCTCCTCTGGTACTCCAAACTGCATTCTATTTGCCAGCTTCCGCATGTCTGTAATTGCGTATCTGGTGGAAGTTGGAGAACATCAGCTTCTTTGATTTTGAAGAGATAAACTTCAAATAAAGGATGGCAATGCTATAACTAAGTCAAAAGGAAATTTCAAGTACCTTTCTTTCATCTTCCTTAACCTTCGACCACCTCTCTTCTTTTTAGGCTCAGAATCAGGAACAGGAAGAGGTTTAGGCTGCTTGGCAGGGGGAGGCTCTTGCCATTTCTCTATCTTTTTGTGGATTTCCGCACGAAAAGTTCTCCCTGTTTTTCCAGTTGGATCTCCTCTGGTAGAATCTACGCGAGCAGCAAGAGTAGATTTCGCAGCCAAAAGCCGGCAGGCACGCATCCTCAAGGCGGGAGGAGTGCTCTGGAATATCTCTGTTTGTTCTAGATAACCAACACGAAATTGGGATGTTGCTGTTGAAAAACCTGCTAAGTTCTTCTTTTTGGCACCAAGAAGCTGGACGTTACATGCAGGCATTTTTGCTAAAGCTGAAAGACCACCAGCTGTCCCCATAAGTTTTGCAGCAACAGCACTTCCAACTATAGCAGAAAGATTTGGAGCAATGTATCCCATTCGACTCTCCACAAAATCAAGAACCTTTTTCTTTGCAGCATCTAGAGCTAGAGCTCGGTCACATGCATCAATTGTCTTTTGCAAGACATCCTCTGGTAGGGGCTTACCACTGGTAGTTGATGCTGTAACAGAAACAACCATAATAATGGCAGAGGGTAAAAGACCTTCTAGATCAACAAGGGTCAGATCCATTTCATTCCCAATCTTTTTAACGACCCGAGCATAATCAATAGGGTGATGAACAAGAGATTCAAGTTCTGGAAATTTTAACCGATACTTGTCGCGGATAAAATTGTGAATGATCACTATTTCATTTTCAATATCGACCGACAAGGCATTACAATCAACTATCAACTGGTACTCTGGATCATCCTCTAAAACAATTCCTTGAGATGAGTTCTCAGACCCCTTTTCCAGTGCATCTTCAACTTTCTGCAAATGATCAACGCATTAAATCAACAAATAATGAAAAGATCTTGTAGATATATCAGTGTCCATAAATAGAATGGACCTATAGAAGGAATGAAACAGTAAAGTTCACCCTAGAGAAATGGCAAACATCATTAGGGTTGTTTCATGTTAACTGTCGAAAAGACATAAGCATATGGGTAGACAACTAGTAGAATTAAACTGACCTGCATGATGTCAATATAGCGCTGAGATTTCTGTAGTTTGGACACACTGTCCAGGTCATCATAATTAAGTGTTTCTATATCTGCCAAGTCACCATCTATATCTTCTTCCATGTGTTCGTCATTGTCATTATCTGCATCCTGAAAGTAATGCACTGTCAACTTGAGGGTCATAAACAAGATAATAACAACGAAATCATGAAGGAACCATGGCAAAATGAAATATGTGAGGGGAAGAAAAAATTAAAAAAAAAAGAAAAAAAAAATTGAAATATACTAACCAGAATATCGTCTTCATGATCAGACAATTCATCAAGATCAGCCAGAAAAGAGTCATTAAGAGTCGCCTGAAATTAAAAACAATGTCCTGTTAAATTCAAGGCTCAGAAGATGTTTAAGCATCAAAGCTCCAAGTATTTGAAATCTACAGGATATGAACATACATCTGGTCTGGAGGTTAATACAACAACACCTGAACCAAAGCAGTAAGTATCATGCATAATATAACATTAAAACTCTTAGTCCCATACCATGAGCAAATTCGGTTACAAAGAAAGATGATTCTCAAACAAGCCACTAGTGGAAACTTTTATAGTAAACAAGGAACACTTTTCACATATTTATACCAATGCATTCGAGCACAACGAAAGGAGGTTCACAAACAAGACAACAAAAAATAATTTGGTAACAGCATGAGAAGAATTGCTCACTTAGATTGCTGCATTATGCCTTGCATATTTTAAAAGTATTGCTGTTTGTAAAAACTGTGGAACTGATTTTTGTAGGGAACTTGGAGGCTGATTAAGACTGTTGTAAGTGGACTGACTTAAGCCAGGGCAAAAATTGTTTTTTCAAGCTTAGTTTGGATTTCTTAGTTCTTGAGACTAGTTTGAGCTTGGCTTGATTAGGTTATGAATAGAGTTGAGTTTGAATGAACTTTAATTGAGCTGAAACAGTTAGATATTTTAACCACATTATATCAATTTTTTTTTTTTTTGACCAATCCAATCAAGCTCAAGCATGGCTTCAAATCTTATCAAACAAAAGGGGAAAGAAAGAACTTTCAAGCTTGGTTTGTTATCAGAAACAAATAGGCTTAAATCGACCTTTTAGTCGAACCGAGTATATGGTCGTTTGGTTCTTTTTCAACTCCCAGGACAGTAAAAACTGGTCCACTACAGCAAAAATAAATGTTTATTCTCGTATATAAGACCCCAAAAGAAGCAGCACAGGGACTGTGAAGACTTCAAAGCTATTTCTTGCTCCAAGGCTT
This sequence comes from Handroanthus guayacan, assembly GCA_014898755.1. Lineage (NCBI taxonomy): Eukaryota > Viridiplantae > Streptophyta > Magnoliopsida > Lamiales > Bignoniaceae > Handroanthus > Handroanthus guayacan. The sequence goes on along the minus strand of JACFYI010003498.1, from coordinate 295,882 downwards.
TTATAAGTTCCCCTTCTGCAGTAAATTTTACAATACTAATAATAGTAATTCCAGAAGCAAAAGTTCAAGGTTGAGTCAAGGATGCAATTTTCCACAGTGTAACAATTGCAGTTCTTCATCTCCTAATTACCGTTCAATTCAATTTTTCATTGAGTTTCCCTTAAGACTTGGACCAATAAGATACAACAGTCAATGTGCTTGAGCTAACACAGAGAGTCAACAACTCCTTCCCTTTCCTTCTTTCCTTTGACAGCAAGGACAACCCAATTCATATTCATGCACTAGAAAAGGAGATAGTAAACATGATTTCATCTCATTAACGATACACATATTACAAATATATATATATATATATATATGCACACACACACACGTTAAACTATCTTACACAAGTTGACACACCCAAACACCAGAACAAAAATATGTCACCCAGACTTCTACATTTGCTGCTCGATACAAATACGATATCGACATACAAGTTTCAGCACTCGGACACAGCCATATAATTGATAACAAGAACGCAGTAACAATAAAACCTAAACCAACACCATAATGTAAAGCAATTAAAATAGCTTAATCGAATTATAGAACAATTACCATATCTTCTCCCTGACGCGAGATTCAAGCTCCAAAATTAGTCCTATACACCTGCAATAAACCGCAAAATCCCCAAACAGGAAAACGAAAATACCAACATTCAGAAAAATAAGGGGAAAAAACCCGGAACTGAAAAAATAAAATAAAATTCAAAACTCTAGGGATTCTCCAATCAAGCGATAGAGGAAAAAGAATGAAAACTTACCCGAGGAGAATCGGCAGGCGAGAAAGCTTTTTCAGAGTGAAATAGTTAACGCTTTTCAATTGCTTAGGTTTGAACTAGAGTCGGTTATCAGAAGAAGCTTGGTTGGATGTAAAAAACGTGTTTCAGGTGAAAATAGTACAAAGAAATTAAAGCTCGTGCTTTCATAAGGTTTGCTATTATTTTAATTTTTTCATTTAATATTTATTGACCTGATTTTCAAAATATTCCAAATGGGCCAAAACAGACATGAACTGGACTTTACCCTAAAGAAAAAAGATGGCTGGAAATTTCTATATTACCAAGATAACAGATTAAAGGCCTATAAACTATGGATCAATTTATGTGCTCCCAGCCCACAGAAATTGCTGGGCTTCCTAATTGGGTTTTTTTTTTTGGCCCTTTTACCTCTTTGATACAGAAGTGATCACAACGTTATAATAAATACATTTAAGATCATGAATTCATGATCACGATGCCTCTATCTTGCTATTTGGACAAAAGTTTTATCGGCATAATTCAGCTAGGTTGATAAATCAATTCTTTTATAAGAAAATATTCAATACACTTGATACGTGTTCAAGACAAGGAATAAAAAGTGAATCATCATTTTGAAATAAATAGTCCTATTCGGTATTAAATTTCATCCAGTCTCAAACTATAGAAAGATTAAGGTATCAAAATTTAAACTCACGTTAAAAAGTACCTATGGTAATTTAATTTTAATGTACCAATGGATAGCTCTATTTTCTATATGTATACAAAAGAAAATTAAATTAAAAAACCCGCAAATATTGACAAAACTGCAATTATTAAGGAAACTGAATGGTAGTAAAATGCAATAGATTTATCATTTGCTTTAGAAAAATGATTTTTGTCAAGGGTTTATGCTCCATGCCTCCACCAAGCTTAGTAAACAGTACTAATTAAATTGTATGTCTGCAATCCCAAGGAGTTTAAAACACTAAAAGTTTTCCCACAATATTCAGTTTCACTGCAATACTTGTTTTCTATATTAGATTCCACTAATTTCATAATATTTAACTTTACTTTCTTTAACGAGACACATACAAGCAATAACTAAAACTAGATTCTCACTTCAACGCTGGCTAGATTCAAGTTCATGCATAGCTAGCTTGTCCAAACTCCTATTTCCTCAACTCAATTCAACTCTCTTCAATTGTCTCATACTCATCACCAAGTTTTATCATTAAAAAACCCAAAAAAGGGTAAATTTAAGAAAAATTTTATGAAACGTGTCAAATAAGCTAGACAAACCCTAATTTGATATTTCTATGTACTAGGTGGAATTATTGGGGACAAAAACAAAAACAAAAAAAAAAGTAAATTTTAAGAAGAATTTTTATGACACGTGTCAATAAGGCAGACCAATCCTAATTTGATATTTCTATGTAGTAGGTAGAAATGATGGAGACACCTAAAAGAAATTAGGTCGAAAAACAATATCTTTTGGGTTTAGAGATAGGTGTACAAACATATGCATGCAAGCAATGGGAAATTGAGGCAAGAGTCGTCCCATTATGGACCACCACCGGCTTGGCTTTCGGCTGCTTTTGGCATGTTTTACTTTTAGTCAACCTTCACCGAGTGCCTTGCTGTGGTCACTTGTCTTTGAATCTCTCCGAGTAGTCATGAAATGATTAAAATATTCATTATAAATCAATTTGATTTTTATTTTGAACGAGATTCGCAGAATATGATGCGAATATTAGGTTAAATCGATGTTGATATGATCTTTATAAAATTAGGAAATGATTTGACATATCATGTCATCTGGTGAACTATACTGGTTCTGAATTTTAATGTATGCCAAGTCCTATAAATGCTCATGAGCCAAACATATCAGGTATATGAACTTTAACTATTTAACATTCTTTCACGTTGTATTAGATCAGTTAAGCCGTATACTTGTGCATTGGAGGGGTTTTCTTAGGTAACCCGCAACGTCCATAGTGGTTCTTTGGAATTTTAGGTCTTAGGTAACTTGGATCGATTTGACTACCCTAGACTCGATCCAAAGATCAGTTCAATTCAAGCCTTGTTTGAATTATTAGTTTTAAGTCTGAATTAGGATTTATCTTTTTTAACAATTACATTTTATTTGTCCCATCGCTTGTTTTAGACTTTTAGTAGCACTAAAACTCTTATTTCACCAAAATTTTTCATATTAAATAATGAAGATCGTGCCATGCTAATGCCGGATTTTATCCTCAATCGGAATTTTATGATTTTGATCAATGGCTTTAAAACATTCGCCAGTAATAATTGATGCACAAGATATATATATATATATATATATTATTTTCAAATGTCAAAAAGACAAAAATGAACTCTAAATCGATTGACCTAGCAACTAGCATAGTTAGAATCATAATAGAAAAATAAAAGTGTGGTCGTTACCTCAACATCCCCTAAAATTTAGTCTAATTATGGAAGCACCTTCTTAATTTAATTTGTGAAGTAATAGTAAAACCTATATTATCAGTTCAGTTGATGAAAACATTTAACAGAGCATATGTAATATTATAAGTAAAAGCCTTGAACAAGTAGTTTGCTTATCATATTCCAAGTCTAGAGGGTATTAAAAGTTATTATTCCTATTAAGTAACAATTTTGGTACACTTGATATAATTAAAAATTCTAAGGGATATATTTTGAAAAGAAAATGAAAAAGTTATAGTTGCATGCTTGTCCTTTCTATTATTTTTATTTTCTTCCTCATGACCATGATTTGTCTTTATTATTTCATTTCACAAGAAAAATAATAAAAATTGTGATCATGGCCAAAGAGAATCCTCAAAGGCCAGTCAAAGGTGTGGTGTGCCTCTAGCACGCACATGCTTTTGTTACCACTAATAAAGCAATCTAATCGAAATCCTCATTGTCATTAAAATATAATGTAATGAATATTCTTTCACAAATACTCAAAGTTATTACAATAAGTAGACTCATCTACATTGACTATTACAAATGCTTTTCTATCCAATCAATGCAAATCAAGAGTCAGAATTATGCACTCATCAAGACATTAACAGTGTACCATTGTCTCGACAACAATTTCTTCTCCTTTGTTTTATTTTTTTTTTGAGATAAATTAATGGTAGGGATTTCATTCAACTAGAAATATCCAAAAATAACAATTCAACAACAGAATGCGGAAGTACATAATGGTTAGCAAAGTTGGGGGCATTTTTTGCAAGAAAATGGGCTACATCATTCGCTGTTCTCCGAGCACGAAGAAACTGGAAGGAACTTGGACATAACTCCACCAAATTTTGGATTACAAAAAATCTTTCTTAAAATATTATTTTAAGTTGATAAAAATTGTCGCTCTTTTGATACAGTTAAAATATCTCTACAAATGACATAAACACCATCAATATGTTGAAAAATGCCTAGGTTAAGATCAACATCATTTTACTTGCCAGTATTATTGCATCATAGTGTTTTAACTAAAAGTCATCCAGAAAAGTGGAAGATTTGTTCTTCTGATCAAATGTTAACTGGACACAAACAATATGATTGATTAAGGTTATAGCATATTAACCCTTGTCCAAACTATGTGAGTAATGTTCCCACTTTAGGAAACTATACTCAATTACTCAGACCAACAATATTTTATAGAAATTGAAAAATTATTAATTTAAATTTAAATTATTCAAAATATAAGTAGTTATAATCACGAGATAAAAACACATTTTATGATCAAACCATCATTATTTTTTAATCTCACACCAAAAAGTGTGCGTAAAAGAGAAATTTTTCTTTATTTCTTGTGTTTTGAAAAAAGGATAATGGTTATAATCCCCATATAAGCATCCCATCCTAATTACAAAAGCCAAAAGAGAAACAAACACCTAATAAGACAGAATAATATTGGTATTTCGGCGAGTGCACGCACTTCTAGAAAATTTCAAACCGACCCCAAAAAAAAAGCCCTAATCAAGAGCCGTAATCATGGGGATCGTGCTACACTGCGTCTCATAAGCTTTTGGGCAATCCCGCAAACTAATTAATTTTTTGATACACATGAATCTATATATATGATTAATAATAGCACAATGATTAATTTACATGATTGTAATTATAACACTTAAAGAAGTGACAATAATGAACATAAGTTACCTCGCTCAAAAATTAAATAGTAAGATTTGAGTATCTCAAGAAAAAAGATTAATGTTTGGTTTCGGTTTATTTTTAATTTTAGTGTTTATATCTTTAAAAAAAAAATGGAAGAAAGTATAAATATATATATATATATATATTTATAAGCCCAAAAATGATATCTTAATGTAAAAGTTGAAATGAAAGTTTTATTTTTATTTAATTCGATTTTTATGCTAGTTAAATCAAATTTTCACTATAAGAAATTGAGAGAGCATGCATGAAGGGGAGAGAGACGCAAGTAAAAGCTTTTTCTATCTTTTAGGGGTGTACGTACACCCCCAAAGATCAACAGGCCCAAATTGACCTGATCCACCCAATTTTAAAATATTATCTTTAATAGCAATTTAATGTGTTACAACCTGTTAATATTAGGTCGGTAGTGGGTTTACACAATAATTTTTTTTTTTTTTTTTTTTTTATATTCAAACCTCCCATTATATAGATTAATAGTAGTTTAGTATTTTATCGCCTGTTGATATTAGTCATTGGGTTGGGTAGCGAGTTTACACAATAAAATCTGCTTTACATCCAAATTGTCTAAGGATGGCAATTCAAATATTATCAGTAGGTGCCCAACCCGTCTAAACCACATGACGATCGGTTGGGTTCCCTTTTGCTGTGAGATAGGTTGAATTTGGGTTCATGGTAAACCTTCTCCGATATATGTAGATATATATTATATATAATATAAAATATATTACTACAAAATATTATATATATATATATATTATTTTTTGATTTTTTGAAAGAATGCATTTTTTTTAAAAAAAATTATACAATTTTATAGTTATAATAATAGATTTCATCTATTTTACAATGTGTTATATTTCTTAAAAAAGAGAGGTGCGAGTGGGGTTGGATATGATCCGTATTATGTTATTAGATTGAGAGTAAAGTGAGAGTTTATAATCTTAGAATCAGTAGGGGCGGGGCTTTTAATATATATGTGTGTATACATATATATATATATATGCATATTTGCAACATGGTAAAGTGGAAAGATTTTCCATGCATTCCACAATCCTCTCACTTCCTAATTCTTTCTCATGGCCATTTATTTTCGCAAGAAATATAATCACACTAATTATTATTTGAAGAGTAGAGAGCAGGGGGGGAGCTTTATTCACTTTAGTTTTTCACTTTTTCCTTGTGTAAACGTTTCTTCTCCTTTTCCATTCTTTCAATTTATATGTATAAGTTTATATATATATATATCTTGTTTTCAACATAATGTGATTTTTTAATTGAAGTAACGTATACAAATTTGGAGATCTACCAAACTGTAAATCCGATCGCCTAATACTAGAAATTGATTGATTTAAATTGCTTGATTTGAAAATATATTTTGGCCATAACAATTAAAATTTTTTTGAATCTGCCTATATTAGGTGGGGTAGAATGTTTATTATTAAATGAATTGAACCGGACTGTCACACCCCAGGCCCAGGACGCGAGATTGGCTTGAGAATTTATCATGCATAACCTGAAATTTAATTATGAACAACTTGCTCAAAAAAAATATCCAATAATTGCACATAGATTCATTGGCCCAATATTATATATTGGTTGCTTTTCTCTTATTGTCCCAATGTGGGACATTACACTGATCATATATACTCACATCTCTTTTTATTCGAAGGTATATTGGTCGCAACAATTCAATTTTTCACGAACTCGCCTATATTAGGTCAGATTGAATTTTTATTATTAAACTGACCAAACCCAATGACTTGTGCCCCTACCTCCTTTCAATTGAAGGAACAACACTTGAATAGCAAGTTAAAGCTACGGACAGCATGCGCAAACATTAACAAACTTCAATTAAAAGAACTTTCAACAAAAATTACATAATAGAAAAGGCTAGCACGAACAAATCATAAATTGATAGAAACTTTTTCTTTTTCCCTTTTCACCTCCATTTGTTGCTTCAAAATCTTGAGACGGGGATATAAGATGAGGAGTTGCAAAAAACATGAACTTTATAATAGAACTTGAGAGAAAGTAAACTATTTCCTCTTTAGAAGTTTGATATAAATAATGAAACTGAATATGAATTTGTATTTTAGTTGGTTAGTCAAATAATACAATTTCTAATTAAATTCTCTCAAATTAACAACCAATGAAAAAATTCCAATCTTGCAAAAACTTCAAAATTCTTAGTATTCAAAATTAAACCTAGTGTAATTAAATAATAAGATTTTTTAAAACAATATCCAAAATATGAAAATTTGATAAATCTTCTTAAAGATTTGGGGGCCTTAAAAGCACAATACTCAACATTCTTGCAATCTTTGACAAATTCCATCTTCGAAACCCAACCAAATCCCCACCTTATCAAACCCAATATACCAAATGATAAAAAGTAATAATAATAAAAAAGGCAGCCCACATCTATACTATATATAAAACAAGAAGGTCAAAAATAATTTTTTCTACTACAAAAAATAATGACAGAGTAATTATAAAAAATAGTAACAAAATATTTTTTTAATATTTATTTTTCTATTTCATTTTTTCTTCAATTATAATTTTTTCTTTCCAACATTAGTGTCACAAAATTTATCTTTAGATTATATTTCTTATATAATAAATTCACATAAAAATAATTAATAATTAAGAAATATTTATAATTATTAAAAATAAATTAATATTCTTAATTTTGTATAAAAAATTTAGATGCACACATCGAATGTACTATAATTGTTTTTATAAATAGGAATTAGGAAGCCTTTGGTTGAGGGGGGTGCTGCAGATATTTATGTAATAAAAAAGTTCAAAAAGAGGAAAAAAAAAAAAAAAAGGAAAATCTTGAATCATATACGTATTAGGTCACTCAAGCGCAAAGATTAAGACACCAACACGTCTTTGCTAATCAGATTCCCTTACCAATTCCAGACAACCCACACAGACACCTTCACTGCGTGTGAAGATATATATATTTATATATAGATATATAGATACAAAGAAAGAGACAGCATATAAGTACTTGTATGGCAGAGGGAACTCAGTCGGTGACTGAATTGAACGGTGGCGTTTCGGTCGAGATGGAAGTGAATAACGGTGGAGGAGCCGAGCTACCGGCGAGTATCTCCTCTGTTATTCCGGGATGGTTCTCGGAGATTAGCCCAATGTGGCCTGGTAATTTTGTTTTTCACTTTTTCACGACTGTAGAGAAACGTTGTTATGTGGATTTTTTACCGTGTTTTCTTTTGTGCCTTTTTTTTTTTTTGGATGCATGAATTTTCGTTCAAATTATGTTATTATTATTATTATTTTTTGTGTGATGTTTTTGGTATATGCATTCGTAAAATTGATTTGTGTTTTAGAGTGATTCTGTAAATATTTAGATTTTCTCCGTACTTTTCAGCTTTTAATAATTTTGGGGCAGAGGTGTGCGAGTACGATTTGATTTATGTAATGGTTGTTGACGGAAATCGGATCATATTATGCGTGGGGAATTTTGGCTGAAATCTTTGTGAAGTTTTTGCATTCAGTGGCTGGAATCAAATCAATGAATGGGATGTCATTATGTATTCCTTTGTGGTTGGTTGTAGGGCGTGATTTCTCCTTCAACAATATTAGTGCCTGACAGATCAGAAAAAGGAGCTATTTTTCTTTATTCCTGTTTGCTTTTCTTTCTCTCCGAAATAGATTCGTAATTGGACCACTTTTGGGTGTTAATATGTTGCTGGACCAACGCAGACACTAATTGCTAAGTCAAATTTATATTCAATTAAGAAAGGGGGAAATTTTTTAAAGGCTGCTCATTTTTTGGGATTGATTTTTTCATCCATAATGAGCACAGCATTTTTGTTATTTATTTATTTTTTTTTTTGGTATATATGAGAAAATCTAAATATAAAATTTTTGTATGTGATTACATATGCTTCTACTATGTCCTGTAGTTCTTTTCTATTTTAGTTGGCTACTTCATTTCAATAGACAGTGCTTGTTGCAGTTCTTGTTTGCTGGCCACCATCTCTGCAAATTGTTTCCCGTTTTAATTTGCACTTCAGTTTGAGTTGATTAAGCCATCCTGCAAGAATGTTCATTCTGTATAATATAGTGACGCTTTTGGTTGCCGTTTTTTCTATTTAAAAAAAAAAATATCGCATTGTTCTGTTGCTTTTTTGGTGCCCTTGTCCTAAAAATGAGCATGTGCCCTTTGGATTTGTTGTTGCGTTTTATTAATTGAAGAAGAAACTTTTGGACCTCCAGAATGAATTTCTTGCCTGCAACCAAACTCAAGATTAGATGTAACTAGAAAAGCAAAAACTTCTAATTTCCAATCATGCATTTGTGATTGCCCCCTAAAAATAGAATATCTTTTTCCAACCCTCATGACTCAGTAAAGAAATGTGCGATTATTCTTACTATGATTCTTAGTGTAACCTTCTTGTAAACCATGCAGGAGAAGCACATTCGTTGAAGGTAGAGAAAATACTATTTCAGGGGAAATCTGATTATCAGGATGTCATGGTTTTTCAGGTATTGGACACTACCTTTTGCATTAGGTTGTTAAAGCTTGAACTCTTTCCTTTTTTAACTCAATGATTAGCTCCTGCTTTCTTTTGTGTTACTGAAAGCATTCCTTGTTATATTTTCTGCTGCAGTCATCCACTTATGGTAAGGTTCTTGTCTTGGATGGTGTAATTCAACTCACCGAGAGGGATGAATGTGCTTATCAAGAAATGATTACTCACCTCCCGCTCTGCTCAATTCCAAACCCAAAAAAGGTATATTCTCCCCAGGAACTATGAGAAGATTCAATCAATCCTCTGATCCCCTCTCCTACACAAAAAATTAAGTAAATATACCCAGACACAATTTAAGCAAGGAGAAAATAGAATTTCATATTTTTGTGTGGGATTTAGTTAATCTCTTTCTGCTATAATCAGTACTTATGGTCAGTTGGTGGACTCAGGCTTAACATACAATGACTAGAAATTACAGAATTGATGCTTTTTGGATTACTGACAAGTGCTAAGATTCCTGTAGCACTTAACATGAATCAAATGGATTGTATTATTCTTTCCCCGTTGGCCACGTTCCAGTTGCTCGAGTATTGCACTGATTTTTGAAATTCTAGCTCTGTATAAGGCAAAAGTATTTTTATATGGTTAATTCATTATCCTTAATGAGAGGTTTGAACCTAACAATCCTTGTTAGGTGCTGGTAATTGGAGGTGGAGATGGAGGTGTTCTACGTGAAGTATCTCGTCATGCCTCTGTTGAGCAGATAGACATCTGTGAGATTGATAAGATGGTTGTTGATGTGAGTGATTTTGATGCTTTCACTTCTTCTTCCTTTTTTGTCTGTTTTTTTGTTCACTGCCTAGCGTTCTACATGCTTACAAGCTTGGATAAGCAGCTTTTCATTCTAATAATTTTGTATTTGATGAACTGTAGTAACCCTGAACTTTTCTTTTCATGGATTTCATGATGCTAAAGTTTAAGAGGTCAGAACATAGTTCTTGAGGTAATGTAAATTAACTAATCTTAGTACGCACTTACAGGTTTCGAAGCAATTTTTCCCAAGTGTAGCAGTGGGATTTGATGATCCTCGAGTGACGCTGCACATTGGAGATGGTATAAGCTGCTACTGTTCTGTTGCTTCTTCCACCTTCTCTCTCTAAAGCCAACCCAAAGTTTGTTTAATGTGGTTATTCTCTTTGACCCGCTTTTGTCACGTATGGATGTCTTTTATCTTTTCAGGAGTCGCATTTCTCAAGGCTGTCCCAGAGGGAACTTACGATGCCGTTATAGTGGATTCGTCTGACCCAATAGGTAATGATTGTTCTTAACACCCCCAACTTCTCTCAAAGTTCCATTCAAATGTTGAAGTTGTATTTTGATGACTCAGGTCCTGCACAAGAGTTGTTTGAAAAGCCCTTCTTTGCATCAGTGGCCAAGGCTCTTCGTCCCGGAGGGGTTGTATGTACTCAGGCCGAAAGCATATGGCTTCACATGCACATTATCGAAGATATCGTTGCAAACTGTCGCCAGGTCTTCAAGGGCTCTGTCAATTACGCGTGGACCACAGTCCCTACGTACCCAAGGTATTTTCTCTCTCTCCCTTTTTTCTCATATTGTCGGTGTATCTTTTCTGACTTCCCTTCTTTCTTTCCTTTCCCCATTTCCCCCAGCAAGGGTGATGTGTTCCTACAGTTTTAAAAGCTATCTCCCCAAACTAGATAAATATTGTTTCGAAAAAGGGTTAATTACCTCAATACCCTTGAGGGTGTTTCTTTCTCCCCCCCCCCCCCCCCCCGGTGGAGGTTTGACCTATGTGAAATTATATCTTAGCCAACGGAAAACTTAATTCTGCTGTTAATTTAGTGCACGGAAAACCTTGTGAAACCCGCGTAATACTGTAACTATACCCCTAAATATGTTAGATATTAAAGGAGTCTAATGTAATGCTATACAAGCTGCATTAAGTTTTCCATCAGCTGCACTAACCCCATGAGGTAGTATTATAATTTTCTACCATGGGGGTGTTTCTATAATTAAGCCAAACTAAGGGCTTGTTGAGATAATTATCCCTCTTGAGAAAGGAAAGAATCTCAGCTCATTAGCAAGCTTCGTCTGCACCGGCACTAACTCTTCTGTCAATATCCTTCCAGTGGCGTAATTGGATTCATGCTTTGTTCTACTGAGGGCCCGCCTGTTAATTTCAAGAATCCAATTAACCCGATAGATGCTGACGATAGTCATGTCAAAACAAGGGGGCCATTAAGGTTCTACAACTCTGAGGTACTACATTTCACATTGTTGTCTACCGTTGCAACTCTTTTGCATTCTTCCAGACTTTGTCATGTTGATAACTTATGCTATTTGCTTTCTGTACCCAGATCCATTCTGCTGCTTTCTGTTTACCCTCATTTGCCAGAAAAGTGATTGAATCCAAAGCTAATTGAAGAAGTTCCAGAGCTTTTATGAGAACCGACTAGACTAGCCTTTCTAGGAGTGTACTTCAGAGTCAATTAAGGTTTGAACAAGTTCTTGAAGTAGTCTTTTATATCTGAAGACTGAAGAGAAAAGTTTTTGATGATCCTCGAGTCTAGAGATCAGTGGCTTTCTTTTCCTTCAGATAAAATTGTTTTTCAGAACTTGGAATATTAATCTATCTCATTTAAGAGTCGAGCATGAGCTATCATTCATGATGTTATCAGCGATTTGTGGTTCTTATTGAATTTTACCCTTTTTATATAAGGTTTCTGTAATAATCCCTAATTACAAATATAAGGAACATAGAAACATGTAAGACATATTGATAATAAGTAAAATAATTGGTTTAGGCCCAATGTCATACCAGCTGATGGGTTTAAAAGAGCTTTATTTTTTCGGTTTAAACTCACGTTATCGAAGGATCCAATGGTTGCGGTCTTACTTAAGCCCTATCCAATGGTTGTGGTCTTACTTAAGCCCTATCCAATGGTCGTGATCCTACTCGAATATGCTCGTGGAGATTGTAGTTGTATCTTTTTTTCTTTTCTGGTACAAGCAACTATACCAAAATGATTACAACTCAAGAAAAGACTACGAAGGAGAAAATACATGCATGAAGAGCCATCTTAAGTTTTATAAAAAGAAAGGAATGGATAGAAAGATGACACACCTTACAATTAATAATAGATTGCTCAATACATTTTGTGTGAGTTGAGTTTGTTTATTAAAATAATTTATGCATTTTATTTATGTATTTGCTCTAGTGAAAATTTTGATTTGCATCAATATTCTTTAGAGCATTGGACTTTAATTCTGTTTATTGGAAAAATTGGCTTTTTTTCATTTGTTTACCGAAACAATTTTAATCCTTGACATAAAATCGAACTTACATATTATTGTGGTGGGAAGTGGCATTTCATTTTCTCCATTTCCCAGACACCCCTCCTTTCTATTATTATTTTCAAAAAATTACCATCACATCTCCTAACTAATTAACCATAAATATATATTATAAATTATAGCTATATATTATGATTAATTTAAAATTAAAGTTGATGTGGGATAATTTGGATATCTACTTCAGACTTCGCAGTCGGCCTCCTCCTATGCTCGACCCCACAAAGTGTCGACCTCATGACTTCGTAGTTGGTCTCCTCCTATGCTCAACCCACTAATTATCGACCTCCAGGAAGGATTCTAAGGTTAAACTACTGTGCTCTACCTCACGAAAGGACACTTGAGGTCAAATCACTGTGCTCGATCTCATGAAGGGCTCCTGAGGTCAAATCATTGTGCTCGACTTCATGAAAGATACCTGAGATCAAATTCTTGTGCTTGACCTTATGAAGGCTTCTGAGATCAAATTTTTGTGCTCAACCTCCACAAATGGGTTCTTGAGGTCAAACTCTATATTTGACCTCAATATTTACCACGAAGCCTGCTTTTGGAAGTTAGATGACCATTTGGTTCCTCGATCATCGGATCCGACCTCTCTAGTCATATAATGTTGCTGTCAAGCATTTATGGTTAAGTTAGTGAGTCCAAGTTGTTCTGACACCTACATTTAATGAAGTTCATTATTAGACTCCACCGTCTATGGCAGTACTAGTACGCTGTGGAGCGGCGAGCTATAGTTATAGCCCTCCAATCTGTCTCGTCGAGTAGATTACTAATTGGCCCGTGTGACATCAGCACGGTTAGGGAATAACACCACACTCTACTAAGGGCTATTTGGGTCATTTAGTCACCCCTTTTCTACCAGATTGCTCCTCTATAAATACCAGCACCTTCAGTGCTTCAGGTACACAATTCTGACTAGGATAAAATATGTCCAATACATCTCTCTGTTTTGTATTTCATCTCCTGGTCGATTGCCCAAACTGACTTAAGCATCAGAGGGCTTTAGCGGAGGGCATACTCCACAAGCATAACGTGAATTCTCCCTTGCAGGTAGATCCCACAACTCATAACCCGGTCGATTTGGTGTTCTGAAGTCGATTCCAATTCAGCAGCACCAAATTCCACCTACGTCAAAAGTTTCTCCCCATGGATTGAGCCTTCATGTGTCTTGAACTTATATTAAAATTAGCTGATATGATTAATTAACATTTCTTGATGTTTTTAATAATTGCAATCAACCATAGATATTTTCTCATTTTTTATTATAATGACTGTAGCTGTTGAAGTTGAACATTATTTGAATATGGTTCTCCTCGTAAACGAAATGTTCAAAAAGAATAATATTACTTCACTATCCAAAATAACTTTAATACATAAGCAAATATTCATTATGTTTCTCCATAAAATTCTCATATTCCACTATGGTCAACCCTATGTTCAGATCTACCCATTGAGGATTATAGGAAGAAAAATATTAAGATTTTTTTTTAAAAATAATCTTGTGCATCAAATGTTGTATATTTATCTTTTCTTCTTTATTTTCTTTTCTGAATTCCTTGATTCAAAGATAGCATAATAGCTGAGATTATATAAAATACTGAGCCTGACGTTGCTTTAGGAATGTAGATATATATTCTAAAATTTGGGGTAGCCTGTCTATACTTTGTAGTTACTTATCAAAAATACACACACATATATATATATATATATATTTATTTATTTAGTAGTTAGTAGTTACTAGTTAATATCTCGAAAGAAAAGGAAAAATAAGAAAGCAAAAGAAAAAGGACGTCTTAAATGCGGCATGAGGCATCAAATGGGTATATTCTTTCCTGGCACAAGTTGTAACCATCAAGTGGTGTGATCAAAGAAAAAGATTAAAATTTTGTTTTTCTGATGTGTTTTTATTTCATTTATTAATCTTATTTTTTTTCTGAAATATTACAAATTTTAATTATTACGTCAATTAATATATATATTTTTTTAACTTATAAGTTTCAACCATTACTTTAGGGTAAATATCTCTATTCTAGTTACTGTATTATATTATTATAAGACCAACGATAATATAAAAAATTAATATGGCACTTTATAAATATTATGTGCATGAATGGCAGAGCTCTTTTTTTTTCATTATTTATTTACAATAGGCATGTATGATTTCATATATTCAATAATATAATCAACACTCACTAAATAATATATTCATAATAAAGAATCACACACGCAAAGTATTAAAGGAAAAAGAACCCATTGAAAAATCTATATTGTTATCATTTTTTAAAATAAAACTCTTTTGTGGTATTTTTAATATTAAATTTTGATTTTTTGATTTTACCTTTTCACAACAATAATCACTTATCTGTTTTAACTATAATCATTACTCTATAATCTTTGACTACAACTACTCCTATAGGACTTGCACCATCCTTTTTTTGTTAACATTTTTTTACCATATTTTCTCATTTTTGTATTTCTATGTATCATTTATCTAAAGAAAATAAAATATATTTAAATAATATTGTTCTAATCATATTTTATATTCACAAGAATTATATGCATAATTGCTAATAGTAAGAAAAGAGAAGTTAAAAATAAAAATTAAAAAAAGAAACTCTTTTTTACTATTGTGCACTCAGTCATTTTCTTTGCCCATAAATTGGAACAAGCATTGGGATTGTAATTATAAATTCACGAGGGTTTGTTTAGACCGTCGTTGTGAGAATTTGACTCCAAATTAAGTGTTGTAATCAAATTTTGAGTTAGAGATTTGTAAGTCATGAAAATTGTAAAAAAATATTTGGATGGCGATGTTTCTTAACTTAGTTTTACAAGCTCTAGCGGCACAAGGCTTTAGCAATGGCAGCTTTGCCATCTTCCTTTTCCACAGTCACCTCATTTCTTGAGGAATAGTGATTTTGGTAAATTTGCACTCCATCGATTGTTGTTTCAACAACAATTTGATTTTTATTCGGGAATTTTTTTCCTCCTTTTCATTCTTGTCTCTCTTCCTCCTTCGCTTCATCTCCTCTACCTTACCAACAATGGAGGCCAACATCACCCTCCTTTTCAAGGCTAGATCTGATATTTGGGATATTCCTCATTGCATTTATGATTCTAGAAAGCTTCAAGACTCCACCACTTTTGTTGGAAAGGGGCGTCTTGACTCCTCTTCTGCTTGTTGTTGAGTTCAGTGCGTGGTATTGCATTTTGAGTTCTGTCAAATCACTTAATGCCAAGGATGATGGAGAGACTCTATAATGGAACGTTCTTCAAAGTCATTCAACAAGAACAATGATAATGACTCATGTATTTATTCTCTTCTTCTCGGATAGAGAACCCAAGAAAGACTTTGCGATCCCTTACATCAATGATCACGATAGTGTCAACCTCTCCTGTTCTTCCAACTTTAGCTCCGATTTTTTTTTTTTTTTGGGGTCCCTTGATTTGAGTTTCAATTTTATAAGCCACTGTGCTGGTTGTTTTGTATTTTGCTTTGTTCTATTATCTTTATTGTTTGTTGTTTAGTTTTTATTGAAATTATCTTGTTGAAAAAAAAAGAACTTAGTTTTACAAAAATTGTTTCAAGGATGTTGCTTTAGATTATAAATATATATAAATTAAATCATATTTACTAATTAACTTGTGAATTTATAATTTAAAATTCAATTAAATCATATTTAAATTAAATTTACCAATTCCTGTATATATAATTGTTTGATTTCCATATATATGCAATTTTTTCATATATAAATTTACTTAAATTATATCCATAAATTAAATTAAATTAAAATTATATTTATAAAACTAAACTATGAGTTATATTTAGATTAACTTTATAAATTTTTATCGATAAATTTATTTAATTTTCATATATATGAAATTTTCTAGTCATGATTTTTCTTTCTTTTTTTTTTTAATCTAAATTTTCTAATCATGACTGCAAAATACAGCATTTTGTTTTTGAACTTTTTGGACTCATAACGTTCAGAAATCAGAATGACGGCAAGACTACAGATCATTCAAATAACTTTTGAAAAATTTTGACTGTAGTCACAAAATTTACTACAGTCCCAACTAAGTAGGCCATACCTGTCCCATTTTTGGGACCGAACAGCGCGGACAAACTTGAGACAGGAAATCCCGTAAATATTTTTTTAATTTTTTTTATTGGTCTGAAGTCGAATAATTGTTACTTATGAAAAAAAGTCGAATAATTGTTGTTTTTGTCTCTTCGAAGTTGGAAATATAATATCTCATCACGACATTTTCTTTCGTTAGAGATTGGTCAGCCATTAACCATCCTGACCCAATAGTACTTAACCTTTCTCCTGACGAGCATAGCTCTTTAAAGGCTTCATCGATTGAATCTCACATGATTCTCACCAGACCCTCTAAAATCTAAAAGGAAAAAGGTAATCTTTCTCATTTTTGATTCATCAAACTTCCCCAAATCTTGCTGAAAATCAACACTGTTTACAAGAAATAGTTTAAATTCCAAATGGGTTTCCTCAGACTGGTCGGAATGAATAATTAGTTGAACGGCCAACAATTTTTGAGCTGTATTAGTCGAAGAAAGAAAGAAAAATGGAAGGGGATGGGATTGAAGAGTGCAGCGTGAGGTTGTTAGGAAGCAGCGCCAGTAGCGGCGGCGCCGCTTCCGGCGGCGGCCGGGGTAGTGGTGGGGAGTCATTTAGGTGGGTGGATGGGAGTGAAGTGGAGTCAGAGTCACCTCCTTGGTCTTATGTTGGTGATGAAGAAGGTAGAGAAGGGTATGGAACTGTTAGGAGAAGGCTTGTAAAGAAGCCCAAGAGAGTTGATTCTTTTGATGTGGAAGCTATGGAGATTGCTGGGTCTCATGGCCATCATAACAAGGTGAAAATATGTCCTAAATCTTTGAAATTTCATGTCTTAAAGTTACTTTCTTTATGTATTCTTTCAAGAATGCATATTTTTGTTTGTCGGATTTTGCTGCTGAGGTTACTTAATTGCTCTTTTCTGCCTTTTGCCCTCTTGTTTGCAAGAGTTTTACTTCTTTGTAAAGTGAAAAGTTGTAGAAAAAATTGTAATGAAAATTGAGCTAATTGGAAAGTAGAAGTTATTGAAAGTAGTCAAGAAGCTGCGAATATTTCGGGTGAGGGTTGTTTTAGTTTTGATAATTAAAAGAAAGAGCACCACTTCATAACATTCTAAAACAGCTAAGGTCAGGCCAAAAGTTGGAAATCACTTTTTTGAAGTCGTTACAAGCACAGTAAGGCATTAGTTTTAGGGGGGTGTTTGTAGGAACTTTTACTTTTTGGAGAATTGAAAAGTTATAAATAATAAGTTGTAGAGAAAGTTTTAGTGAAAGTTGAGTGTTTGGAAATAAAAGTTGAAAGTATCAAGAAGCTGCAAAAGTTGGGTGAGGGTTGCTTTAACTTTTAGCTTTTTCTCTGCTTAATTTTAGAGAATAAAAAGCAAAGGCAGTTTTTCCAAATACCAGAAAACAACTTAATTAAATTTAAAAGTTGCAAGGTCCTTCCCTTTATTTTTATTTTTATTTTTTTGATGAATTTGCAAGGTCCTTAGAAGCCGTTGCAAAGACCCCCAAAGGCGTTAGTTTTATTGCTTTTCTGAATCCCGGGCTTTTATGTAGGATTGTGAGTCCTATGTAATTTTATCATAATTTTTGTGACTTTACAACTGTGTTTGACATGCATAATCCATCAATCTTATTCAATACACTGCTTATAACTTTTTGGCTCATCATACTGTCTTGCATTTGGCTTTCAATAAGGCTGAATTGGCACACAACTCCATTGACAAAAACTTATTTCGACCTAGAAGTACGTTGTTTAGTACTTCTGTAACTAGCATCTATTGATGCAGGATAATTCTCTTTGGAGAACGATGGCGTTGGCGTTTCAAACACTTGGTGTCGTGTATGGCGACATGGGAACAAGTCCTTTGTACGTCTTTTCAGATGTATTTAGCAAAGTTCCCATTAATTCAGAAGTTGATGTATTAGGGACTTTATCACTAGTTATATACACAATCGCTCTCATTCCTTTAATAAAATACGTCTTTGTGGTGCTGAAGGCGAACGACAATGGAGAAGGTATAACAAAATACATCCAAATTTTGTTACTTTAAAGGTTTAAACATGCTATATGATTGACTCCTCTCGTTGATCCAATAACAGGAGGAACATTTGCATTGTATTCGTTAATCTGCAGGTATGCAAAAGTTAATCTTCTTCCAAATCGTCAGCCGGCTGATGAACATATATCCAGTTTCAAGCTGAAGTTGCCTACTCCTGAACTGGAAAGGGCGTTACGCATAAAGGAAAAGTTGGAGCATAAGTCCTATTGGAAAAAGCTTCTCTTATTGCTCGTTCTTATGGGAACATCTATGATTATAGGGGACGGTATTCTTACTCCAGCTATCTCAGGTATATGGCCACCCTTCTTTCTTACATTCTGAGAGTGTTTTTAAGGGCTTTAGCTGTTTGGAAAAGTTAAAGGTCGTAGTGAAAGTTGAAAAGAGATTTAGAAGTAGAAGAACCGTATCCATACACTCTAAAACAACTAAAGTTTTGGCTATTTTTGTCGCCAAGTGGAACATCAGCTGCCTCTCATTATCGTTTACTTCCATAGGGTTGTATCTACACTTATCATCGATAGTTATAGGAGCTTTGTGATAGTTCGTGATCCACAAAGACATACGAGAAAGCAAAATTTGAAGATTCTCTGTCATACAATGACAATGCAGGGAATTATTTTCTGTTTTAATCGGAAATATATTGCTGGTTTGACATACGCTTCTTGTTTACAGTTATGTCTGCTGTGAGCGGTTTGCAGGGCCGAATACCAGGATTCGGCACAGGTTGGTTATTCAAACAAAATTTTTATCTTAGGTACCATAAATATTTCATGGTCCATGCACTTTTTTCATAAAATAACTATTTCTTTTCTATTTTCTCAGATGCCCTTGTCATTACTTCAATTGTTATCCTCGTGCTATTGTTTAGCATACAGAGGTTCGGAACAAGTAAAGTAGGGTTCATGTTCGCTCCTGCGCTTGCATTATGGTTCTTTAGCCTTGGATCCATTGGAATTTACAATTTGTTCAAGTACGACGTAAGTGTTATAAGGGCCGTAAATCCTGCATACATATACCTTTTCTTCAAGAAGAATAGCACCAGAGCATGGTCAGCACTTGGTGGTTGTGTTTTATGTATCACCGGTAAGTCATGTTTGCTATCTCCTCGTTTATAATTATCCGCATTCTCAAATTTTGTTGCATTTTTCAATATCATCACAGTCAACAATGATTTTTGATACTCTTCGATTACATTATCACATGCTATTTCATATTTACAGGTGCAGAAGCAATGTTTGCCGATTTAGGCCATTTTTCCGTGCCATCCATACAGGTTCCTTTTTCGTTACCTGAACTTTAATGCTCGTTAATTTTCAATCAAAATGATACACAATTTAAACTTTGGCAAATACAACAGATTGCTTTCACTACTGTAGTCTTCCCCTGCCTCCTCTTAGCTTACATGGGACAAGCTGCATACCTTATGAAACACCCTCATGCAGCAGATAGAATATTTTACGATTCTGTTCCGGGTAATGCTTCCCGTGCTTTTTTTTTTTTTATTTCGATTCACGTAGGATAAGGCCTCGTTTGACAGTATCATTGTAAATGGTGCAGATGGTATTTTCTGGCCCGTGTTTGTGACAGCTACAATAGCTGCTGTAATTGCTAGTCAAGCTATGATATCAGCTTCATTTTCATGCGTCAAACAAGCCATGGCTCTCGGATGCTTCCCTCGGTTGAAGATCATACACACTTCAAGAAAACTTATGGGGCAAATTTACATCCCTGTGATCAATTATTTCTTGATGGTCATGTGCATTATTGTCGTTGCCGTCTTCAGAAGTACTACAGAAATAGCGAATGCATATGGTCAGTGTTATCTTTTCTCTCGATTTGCTTCATTAGTTGATATAGCTGCTAAATGTTGTTATGGTCCTGTTTTTGCAGGCATAGCTGAGGTTGGTGTTATGATCGTCAGCACGACCTTAGTAACGCTCGTTATGCTTCTGATATGGCAAACGAACTTCTTTTTAGCCCTCGCCTTCCCCATTCTTTTTGGAACAATAGAGTTAATCTACTTATCTGCAGTTCTATCCAAGATAACCGAAGGCGGTTGGCTCCCGCTAGCCTTTGCCTCATTCTTCCTTTGTGTGATGTACACGTGGAACTATGGCAGCATTTTGAAGTACCAAAGTGAGGTCCGAGGAAAGATATCAATGGACTTGATGCTTGAACTTGGCTCGTCTCTTGGGACTGTACGAGTCCCTGGGATTGGATTACTATACAATGAGCTTGTCCAAGGGATTCCCTCTGTTTTTGGACAGTTTCTACTCGATCTCCCAGCTATACATTCCACCATTGTCTTTGTCTGCATCAAGTATTTGCCGGTTCCTGTCGTCCCTCAAGAAGAACGGTTTTTATTCAGAAGGGTTTGTCCTAAAGACTACCACATGTTCCGTTGTATTGCTAGATACGGCTACAAAGACATACGGAAAGAAGATCATCATGCGTTTGAGCAACTTTTAGTCGAAAGTCTTGAAAAGTTTCTGAGAAAAGAAGCACAGGAACTTGCCTTAGAGAGCAATTTAGACGAGCCTGATATGGATAGCATTTCTATGAGATCACGGGAGGATGATGTCCAAGATTTTGATGGGAACGGCGATCTTAGGGTCCCATTAATGCATGAACAAGCGGAATCCTCGGGATCAAGAATGCAAGAATCGGAATTGCCGGCTAGCATTATGATCCCCGATGAAGATCCTAGCCTTGAGTACGAGTTGTCGGCTCTCGGAGAGGCTACGGATTCAGGATTTACGTACTTGCTCGGAGATGGAGATGTGAGAGCTACGAAGAACTCGTTGTTCATCAAGAAATTGGTTGTGAATTACTTTTATGCATTCTTGAGGCGGAATTGTAGGGGAGGTGCTGCAACTATGAGAGTTCCTCATATGAATATAATGCAAGTGAGCATGACTTATATGGTGTGATGTTTGTTATAAGTTCTACTATCCCACGTGGAATAGAAGTCACATGGCCTCTTGTGATTTTAGAATTATGTTCCCTAGGGACAATCTTAATTATGGTGCAATGTTTTGGTTTGAAGTAACCAGGAAAGCAGCAGAACTAGGGGTTCTTTTGGGTTTATTGTAAGATTCAAACATCTTAAGATTGATGAAATTGAGAATTTTATTAATCTTTTGAGGGCACGTCTATATTTATGGACGGAATTAGTGTATGATAAATAAAATGTATAATTAAATATGGGATAGGATTATTTTATAATAATAACATTGTGTTTACTTTAAATTATTATTTGAAGCATATAAATTACATAGATGTTCACATTGATTGACAGAAAATGGACAAAATGTGCAATAACCTTTACACCCTTTATATGAATAAAAGAAGAGAGGAAAAGGAGAAGCAAAATCTGGATTAAATGTGCAATTCCCTTTACACTCTTTATATGAATAAAAGAAGAGAGGAAAAGGGAAAAGCAAAATCTGAAATACAAACAGCACAATTTCTCTACACTTTACTAACTCCATAGCAGTTGCAAGAATTAACAGAAGGAAAGAAATAGCAAGCAGCTCTGTTTTGAGGGAAATAAAACTGGGGTAAAATTGACTAATATGTGAAGTTGCTATATGGATATTTTTGGCATACTATTTAATGACCTAATTAGGATAATTAGGTTGGTGTTTGCAACTGATTATATAAAAGTATAATTACCTACTTTTACTGAAAGTTGAAAAAATCGGATTATAATCAAAAGTATTTGGTATTTGGAAATTATCAAATAATTTGCTGTAAGTCAATAAAAAGTTGTAGTGTTTGAAACTATAATCAATTATTTTTATTAAAAATAACTTACAGCATCTCATAAACAGCCCTAAGGTTGCTACTGTGATTATAGATTATTACTGATTTTTTTTAGAGAACTTATAGAAGAAGTAAAGTTTTCAAACACTAAAAAACAGCTTTCAGCAGCTCATAATCACATGAGTACTTTTTGTAATAGGTTGCAAACACCATCTAAATCCTACCTCAAGTGGGATACCCTCATCTCGATGAGGAAATATAATCGTGGGCCTTTAATTTAATCAAGGGTCACAATCTTTTGAAATAAACATTGTATTAGATATGATGAAATAATATATCTAAAACTGTTTGCCTTCCTCTGTGTGTTTGTGTGTGTAGAAATGTTTTATCCGGTCTCAAAGATTAGATGAGTCCTGTTATTTTGAAGGAGAAACAGATCTGAGTTGTTTGCGAGAGCTTTTAATTTTGGAGAAGTTATTCAATTTAAAAATGGCCTATAGTAAAGTGAGGAATATTCGAAAATTGATTAGTAAAAAATGTTGCAAAGGTGAAACGAAGATTTTTGGTAAAAGAATAGCCTCTGCGTGAATTTATTTAAGAAAATTTTTAGTTTAGGACTTGAAAAAAAATAATGGAGACAAAATTGTAAAAATAATTTATAAATATTAAGAAAAATTAGTTGTAAAAAGTATCTTGAAAAGGGCTTTCAAATTTGTCGATAAGGCTTTTGTCCAAATGATAGGTGGGGGTCTTATGATCTTATAGATTTTAAGTTCGATTCACACCAATATATAAGACTTTTTTCAACTGCATAATGGGCTTTTGAAGATATTTTTTTTGTATAGCAGGCTCTTAAAGATTTTCTTTATTGTTATATTGATATTTATTTATTCTTTATGTATTGATTTAATAATTAAATGTCGTAATGGCTTCTTTTTAAAAAAATTGGCTTTGTTAAGCAAACTTTCAATTTTTGCCCTATTTTAACTTTTCTGAAATAGAAATTAAAACATAAGTATGCAGTGTTTTAAAATTATTTCTCAATTGAAAATGAAACAATCAAAATAGAATTTTAGCAGAGTATGTTATTAAAATCACCCAAATTACAAGAATAATTTCTACAATCAAATCAAACCTCAAGCTGCGTTGAGGCAATTTTTCCTTTTATTTAATTCTTATTGGATCTTTTTAAAGAATGAAATTAGGGCCCATGGAGTTAGGTTTGGGCCCTTGCCCTTTCATCCAGCCCATAAGAAGTAAGAACTCCCAAAAACGGGCCCCCAAAGAAGCTCAAAGGGCTTATGGGTCTATTAGGTACCACATTATTTATGAAGCCCACCAAGCATTATGTTTTATTTCCACTTAATAAAAATTGACAAATAAGTTTTATTGAAAAAGAAATCACCTTCAAACCCATCAAAATCATCATATTTTTTCAAAGTGTGAAGTAAAAATTATGTGTTCTTGAGTACAAATAATGTTTTCAAAGAATTATTTGCAGGAGGCTTGAACGTTGAATAGTCGTCAAATTGAGGGAAAAAAAATCACATGTCGAATTTGGAACTGTCAAAAAGTTAGATATGGACTGGACTATTCATAATCAAATTCAATCCGGTTCATGTTTGAATTCAACAATAACCGATAGACAATTAGACCCAAATAACAATAAGTAATAATTATATTAGAAAATATACGTTATTTTAATAAGTAAAGTAGCTTATAACATATAAATTTCTACATTATTAGTTATAATACCGGACAAATTACATTCCATTTAAGGATTTTCATCAATATAATTGTTCGAATTGCTTAATTCTACATAAAATTCACCTATTTTGAATTATAAATATCTACAATCAAATTTAATCGGTTAAGAATTTCAATATTCAAATCGAATTCAAATTAAAATCCTACCAATTGCTATCATTTTCCAATTGACAAATTCTTCAATTCTCCTAGAGGAGGCTTGCTAGTTGTTCCACAATGTTGTGAGTTGGTAATACAAGTCCTAGCCCATTTGTTGTCTTGAATATAGGGACAAAATTGAATGGTCCAAATCATGAAATTTGGACAACATTTTTATTGGTGGATCAAACTTGGACAATTCGCCACGTGTGATGAACTACTTGTACCACAATGTTCATCAATAGGTTAGCAAACCCTTCTAGTGGTGTCAATTTCTTGCATCATTCAACATATTGAGTGGCTCAACGTGGGGAAAGACTCAAGTTGCACTCAAAAAATTAGGTCATGCAATAAATAAATACCATATTTAAAAAAATATAAAAAAAATTAGGTATGCACTTAAGTGTAATTAATAATTAAGTGTCAAAAGATTAGGTGGTATTCAAAGATACCGTAAATGTCATAAAAAATTATTTGTGACTTAGAAGAATAATTTAAAATCGAGTATCGTAATCTTTTGGTTGGTAATATATGTGGTAGGAACAGATGCTAATAATTATTTTAAAGTAAAGAAGTTGAAGTTAAACTACTTAGAAGATTAGAGGCGGCTTATATGGAGAGATTACGTGATTATTAAGAAGATGATGATGATGTTCATTTTTGCCTTTGTATTTAGTCAAACAAGACATTTTTACTTAATTTGATTTCATGAAATTCACAAGAAAAAGTATATAATTGTGACAAGTAACATGTGAAAAAGATAACATTAAATCTTGTAGATCTAAAAAATTTACAAAAAGTTTCTTGCAACCTATTCTTTCTAAATATGTAATCATACATTTTCATGAACTCACAATAGTTTCTTGCAACTAATCTATCCTTTCCATGTCGATGAGCCATGGTCTAATTAATTATGAGGAGGTCTCGTGACCTCTTGGTCATAAGTTCGATTCCCTCCGAATGCGTGCTGGATATTTTATTCTATTGAAAAGTGCTTTGTTTGATTTTTAGTTTGGTTAGAGATTTTATTCTTAGTTATTAATTTCCAATGTTATTGATTTAATATATTGATATTAAGAATTGGATGTATTAATTGTCTCCCTCTTAACAAAAAAAAAAAAAAACACTATTCTTTCTACAATAAGAAATCGAAATTTTTGATCAATTTAATAACATTGTTCTATGATATATAGGGGTATCTAGTATATTGATGAGCTAAATTAATCATCAAATATGTGATTTGAGCAGCGTCAAGGTATTGTTCCACTAGTACAACTTAGAGAATTTGTAACACTATCTATGCGAGTGATAATTTTGTGTCTTTTGCTTCTGATATGGGGGTTATTATAATAATACATAATCTTACCTCACAATAGCAAATTGAAATATCTTACATGAATTTGTAAGCTAATATATCTCTTCGTCGGGCCACTTTTTTGTAGAATAAACTTTTAAACAAGTTTGTAGCTGAAACGATGTCTTTATAACCCATTGTTTTCACAAATTAAGTTTTCTAATGCATAATCTAAATTAAGAAAAAAAATATTGAAAAACACTCATAGCAAAAAACCACAGAAGTTATGAAAATTACAAGTGAGCCCCAAAGTTTCTATTTCAATTGAGACAAGGTTTAGAATAAGCCAAGCCACAATCACATCCCAAAGTCTAAAACCTATTGATGGCCTCAACACAGTTTGAAGCATGCATTGCATGGATATATTATTTATTATTGGCTGCTGCTCCTTTTTTCACCAACCCTTCTCCTCCATAGGTCCACTTTCTTAACGATGAAAAATAAATGATATTTAAAAAAAAAAAATTACAAATATTTTAAATTTTGACCCCAATCATGGATCATACGGGTCCAAAAGTGGAAGGGCGAACTTACATTCTTCCATTTTGGATCCTTTAAATTTATGACCTATTCAATTTGTTGTTTGCAGATGTTGATGTTTTACCTAATTGGTATACATATATATATATATGTGTGTGTGTGTGTGTGGTTTAGCATGTAAGGATTTTTAATTTAAGTCGTAGTTCAACTTAATTGGATGCATGAATTTAGAGATAATACATGTTCTGGTCTTTTAATAATGTCAATAATGAGTCTGCTCAACTTATTACAAAATAATTGAATTTTGATAATCAGAAATAACAATCGTTGTAAAAATAGTAGTCAATGACATAAAATTAACAGTTGTGGTATAAGAGCTATAATCAATAATCCCAAATTAATAAGATAATAATATTATTTACCGTTGCATGCACCAAGGTCAAAACACTTGCCTCGATCATATTTCGTTATGGGTTTTTCCACAACCACCCACTAAAGCACCGAAACACTTCCTTAATGAACTTGTTGTAAATGACTTGCTATTACCCCTATTTCCTAATAACATCAACTTTTAATCCTAATAATTACTCAAACTTGTTGTAGTGATTAAAATTTAATGAAATTGAAAATTCAATTTATTTATTTAATTATTTTTTATTTATTTGTTTGTTTGTTTGATATTACATCAACATCTAACTACAATTGGCAAAACAAGCCGCTCGCCCCGTTCCATCAAGAATTCGGGTTCAACAGGCCGGGTTGAGTTGACCCAAATTTGAACGGGTTGGCAAATGCCTAGTCCGCCCCGCACCGCCCCGTGGTGGATTGGCCTACGAGTTGATGGTATATATATATATATATATTTTAATATTAAAATTTGAACATTGAAGTTAGGAGTAATTGCATTTGCATCTACATCATTTCCAATAAATAGAGTTAGTGGCCCTTAAAAGTGTGAACCCATGCTTTGCTTTGTATAATTGGTAAATGGTAATGTATATGTATAAAATATTATATATTCTTTATTTCTTTAAAAAAATCTTTAGAAATTTTAAATTACACCTTTTTTTATAAGTAATCTATTTTTTTTATAAGGTAATTGGTAATCTTTATTTCTTTTTTTAACTGGTAATGAGTAATTTTGTATGAGTTTAATACTGTTTCTTGATTATCTTTTTTCACCTTTTAATATTATTTTCTTCTTGATTATCTTTTTATCTAGTACTGATTCTATCGGAAATTGTTATTAGAAAATAAAAATTATCCACTCATCTTTAATTTGTGAGCTTTAAACATATGATTAGTTTTATTGATCTAAACTTTGTCTAAATTTTATTAATATTATTAAATTAATAATAATTCTAAAATTAGGAAAAAAAATAACTCGACGGGTCAAACACGTAGCAGGCAACGGATTAAATAGAACAGGTAATTTAACCCGACTTCTAAATGGGTTAGAAATACTCAACCCATCTCGCCAATTTAGCAAGTTAAACAGAGCAATCCGACGAGTTGGACCTATTTTGCCATCTCTAGCTGTAGCCCATGAGACTATAAATTTTGTGCTTTTATTTTTTTTTATTGTTTTTTTATCCTTACAATTTTAATAAGGGGTTGGTACTATGACCCCCAAAAGTTGATATGTATGTGTGTGTGAGAAAGCATAAAAAATCCAGGAACACATAAATAGGCTTTTTCCTTTTTAAGAATGTGATCAAGACAAGCATTGTCTGGTATATGAAAATAGAAGTTCTAGATTATTCACTTACAATTCATTACACTTCTTTATTATGAGGTAGTAAGTGAAAAGAGGTTCTTCCAAACTACAGCACTAAAATATAAGATGATCGCTCTTGTCTTACTCACCTTATAAGGAAATTTACTAATTTATGCTTTCCCACTGCGCCAAAGGGGGAAAAGAAAAGGTTAAGTGTTAATCATGAGATGATCGCTAATAACAAATCTTAAGTGATAATAATGTTTTCTATTGCTAGTGGTACGTAATTTGAAAGTGGATAAAAATTTTATTTTATCAGAAAATGACTTAATAATTATAACAAGAGTTATTTTTTTACATTGTTGTCATTGTTGATTATTGGTGATACTTGTTTAGGAATAACTAATTTGCTATTATAATTTGTGACGTTATATAAATTGTTGTTATACATATGTTATTGACACAATTCTTGTCAATAGCAACCTTACATAATTAAATCAATACGGCGATAAAATAATTGTTTGAAAATTAGTACCGACATTTGTATTATTGCCTCAATGATGATCAAACCGTATCATCTCACATGTGACGTGCATTGTGAAAAATTTGTCTTGAAAAGATACATTGAAAGCTTGATGAAAGTCCACAAAGCTATAATAAGTTCTATACCGTCAATTATTTGTGAGCGCCTACTTGAAGACATGAGAAAAGATACATCCATATAAGATTGTTATTAATTTCCACATGTGACGACATAATAATGATCAGGTTAGAAATATAAGCTCAACAAGTTCAAAGTATAGTGAGCTTGATTGAAACATTTTGATGGGAAGAAGATAAGATTATATGAAAATAATATACACACGTAGAAAGTTTATGTATAAAAAATCTCGTTCCTCACTCCTTAGCTGATTAACTTAGTAAGAAACTAAATATCATCACACTTAAATGCATTATCATTTTTATCCTATTGTAGTAACATGTACTATCTACTATCTATGTAGCCATAACCCCATATTTATGTGGGCAAAAATTCCTACTAATATTTGAAAGTATCCCTACAAGTAGCCATATTGCAACCAAAGTTTAATAAAATAACTCTGAGAGGAGCCATGTTCAACATATACCATGCCTCAAATTCAATAATTTTTATCATTTTAAAATATATTGTACAATTAGTGTCATGTTATTGTTCTCTTAATGAATTTGTGCGTCATACACTCAACATGTACATATCATGTATGTGAAACATCAAACTGAAAAAGTACAATAATTTGAAACCATAATAATGTATACACTATAAAAACTTCTACATTCACATGCACAACCCATATATGTATATACATGTGCATATGCCTATATTCACCAACACATGTACATGTTCAAACTATAATTGTACACACACATACATACATATACATCGGCTTGTATGTGTCTTGCGTTGAAAGTCATTCTAAGAAAATTAGGCACCCGTTATGTAATTGCTAGAAAATTAATGGCGTAACTAGGGATGCAAATTAAGCTTATAATTTTCACAGGAAACGCAAATTTTTAAAATAATGAAATTATTAGCTAGGGTCAATTTTATAACTAATTATGTTAGCTAATAGAGTTTTTGCACCTATTTTTGCTACAAAATTAACCGTTGTGAAATCCATTAATCCAAACTAGCTGCAGTCATGGCTAATACTTAACTATATAATTGACCTTGGCTAATAATTTTATTATTTTAAAAGCCATATGTTTCCTATAAAAAATTTGCGACCTAATTTATAACCCAAGCTATGACATTAATTTGCCACCAAATTTTTCGTATCTAGTGCCTAATTTTTTTGTGGTGAAATTTAAAACGATTATTAGTCAATTTGGATGCACCCTATGGGAAGTCCTTTTTCTTCCAAATTAAGGTACTAAAGCTAATATTAACAACATATTATCTAAACCACGTTGCTAATTTATAAACAATAATGATGAGATAGGTCTTTAGTCAAAAGCAATTTATTAATAATCAATTAATTTTACCTTTTTATTGTGGGGGAGAAAGCGTGTAACATGGTCCCCCATCATAAAGGTCTTTCCTTTATTAAGTTGGGCCAACGCAAAGCTGTTCAAAAAGCGACTTCAATAGCGTGATAAGTAGTAAAGAGGCACTGTTAGGAAAAGCAGGATCACATCTCGTAGATGATGAATAGCGAGAGTGCATATAAAGCCAAAGGAAAAAGCGTGGAACCCCACAGATTGATATATTTCACACCTTTTCCTTTTGTTTCTATACTTCGCTTTTCATACAGTACGTACAGTTTCACTAGCTTTTGGATTTCAATAATGGAGCTATAAAAAATAACTTAGTAGATTTTTTTTTTCTTTTTTTCTTTTTTTTTTAATTATGTCCCTTTGAAAATTGCCTACTTTATTTAGTAGATTTTTTTCCCCCCTATTTTTTGAGACCTTTATCCGAAAAAGATTTTTGTTTAAAAGAATTTGGTAATGTTTTTTTGATCGAAAAAGTTATGACCATTTTAAGAATATTGAAAAATAACAAATGTTGGAAAATGGCTATTTTCCAATTTTATCATAACATTTCTAGCTTAGGTCCTAAAACCACAATAAATTGACTAGTTGCATTCTAGTGGCTAACAATCATTTTTTTAAAAAAAAAAAAAAAAAAAACCTCCAAACAAGGATTTGATTATTTTATGGTTGAAGTGAGGGAAATTATTTGAAAAAGATGTAGTTAAAATTAATTAAGCGAGGTTTATTGATGTAAATTGCTGTGTAAGCACTCGGAATAAAATAAATTAGAGGGTATCTTAATATCAAACAACTCTGATCTTAATTAATAAAAAAAAAAAAATTACGAGAGCCATTGGATAGCTAGTTAAGTTGACCTTGGAAATGAATAAAAGTATGTTAAAAAAAAAAAAATCAATGATAATTAAAATAGAGCGGGGAAAAAAAGAAAATGATTAATTTTATTATCATAAATATTCCACCTCTTATCTTGAATACGTTATAAATTAGGTGACATAGTTATAAGTGATTACGATAATAAATTTTATGCACTAAAGAGATATTTATAATCCTTTTTTTTTTCCTATCCATCCTTTTTATTATTAATAAAAAATAAAAAATGAAAAATACACCTAAGATCTCTTTTATACAATGTATAACCTTAAATTCTAGATACCTAAATTATTGGTCAAAATTTCGACTTAGATCCCATCAAAGTTTGGCTGTAAGATTTCATAATTTATATTTATTATTGCTTTAAAGTAAAACCTAGGCCCTGAATCAGAATATTCATTTCATTATATTTAAATAAAATAAATCCAAAACTTTTAAGACAATAAAATAAATAAATTTGGAAGTAATATAAACTATGGAGAATATTACCAATAGAAGAAGAAAGGTAAAGGTATAGGAATTTTCTTGTTAAATTTAATTTTGACCCCTATGGTTTCTTAAATTACATCAAAGACAATTTTCTCTCTCTTTTTCATACGCTAATTCTTCTTCTTCTTTTTACTTTCTTGGTATTCTTACTTCATTTCAAAAAAGAACAAAAACAAAAATAATTTATATATAGTGATAATATATTAGGCGATAATATTATGAAATTGTCGGTGATCATATAAGTTAAGTGATACAAAATTCTTTTCCCATAAAAATGATTTAGAAAAATGTCTAATAGTGAAATCATATTTAAGTTTTAATTGACACGAAGTGACGGATTGTATCATAAGAATGTATTAGTGCTATTAATACTGAAATATTAAATTATGTCATTATTTATAAGTCATATTAAGATAAGATAATAATAACTTAAATATTATAATGACAAAATAAAAATTATATCATCTAATATATATCGTTATCGATCATTTTTATATATTTATTTAATTATTAATATTTCATTTTATTATAACAAACTCTATTCCAATTTATATGACTCGATCTTGAGCAATCTCGTATAAAAATGGGAGCTTCAAAGAATACATCAAAAGTCGCACCACATATGTATATCATTACGTCAAAAGCTACCTAATCAATTGTTTAATTTTTTGCTAAACATACATAATTGTACTATAAATCCTGAGTTCATGAACCCAAGATTTCTTGTTATGTAAAAAAGAAAATATTTTATTTTATGTTGCAAGAAAAGCAGGTCGTAACTAGGGATTATTAATCTTGGTGTAGGACCACTATTTATAATAAAATACTTCTGAATAATTTATTATAAAATGTTGGAGGTAGAGATTTTAGATTGGACTTTTTTCTTTTCTTTTTTTTTTTTTCATTTTTAAAGATGCCAGATGGGTTTATGGCGTGGAGTGAAATGGTCAAATTATCTAAATTGTGATTAAAAAAAACAAAAACCATCGTGGTACAATTTTTCACCACAAACATATTTTGATTATTGCCAAAGACGGGGATGGAAGAAAAACATGTTGATTTTGAATTACGAAAATGATCTAGTATTAAATTTAAATTAAAGTGTAGCTAAATAAAAAATAATAATTCATTATAATAAAAGACCAAAAAACCAAAGAGGAAAAGATAATGGAAAAAAGTAGAATAACAAATAAAGTAATATAAATTTAAAATAACAATATAGTTTATTCCTCCATCAAAATTCTTATATATGAATGAATCATAAGCTGAACTTTCCAAATTAGTTTTAATATAAATTCTCCGAATCCGTTTTAATTTTGAAAATAATTTGTTCGACGTAATGTTACATGATGCCACCAAGTAATCTTATTAGAAAATAGTTATGCACATAAAACTCATGCAATAAAATATGAGAGAAGACATGCGTTGAAATTAAGGACGATCGGTTTAGCTTTAATAGTTAATTGAAAATGAAGTTAACGTAAGTGTGGAA
Organism: Handroanthus guayacan; assembly: GCA_014898755.1. Classification (NCBI taxonomy): domain Eukaryota; kingdom Viridiplantae; phylum Streptophyta; class Magnoliopsida; order Lamiales; family Bignoniaceae; genus Handroanthus; species Handroanthus guayacan. The sequence goes on along the minus strand of JACFYI010003498.1, from coordinate 262,798 downwards.
GATGCCATATTTAGAATATAATTTAATATACACCTAATTAAATATGAATTTATAATATTAATTTTAATTAAATATGTAATTATACCTAAGTAGACTATTTAATTAAGAAATTTACACGAGCAAGCTTATTTTAGTACAAATTATAGTTAATTTGTAAAAATTAACCTAATTAACTCAAGTAATTTATATATAACAATTTGTTTTAATGACTTTTCTCTTTATTTGTGTGATTAAATCAAGTTTAACTTTAAAAAGTAAGTAAATGTATTTATGAATAATTAATTGATGAAATTTTCCCCCAAGAAATAAAATAAATACAAAATATAAAACCTAAAATTTGTTCAATATAAGTGCATTAAAATCAAACACCCTCTTATACACTATCTTGAATTTTGTTCACCAACTCAAAAAGCAAGAAAATCTCACCACATAATTAAATTCACAATTGTCAAAAAGTCTCATTTTGATCAAAATTGTCGGAGCAGTAATTTCTGCCATCACTTTCAAATATCTTCAAGAGTCAACCACCTGAAAATTAATATGAAAAATTTAATTTATCACAATCAAAAGGAATAATCACGTCTCCGCCCCAAAAAATTTGACATAATTGTCAAAATATCCCTTAAGTTTAAATAATTACCATTAATTCTCTATCGCTAGTTCAATATGACGTATAATTACAATTATACTATCTGAACTTATGTATAATTATAAATACAACTCTTATTTTAAAGGATCTACTTGTAATATTTTAAAATTTTCAGAAAATGTGATTGTTATCATCTCCTAGCGAAACTAACAGTAGAGGTGTAATTATAATAATTCTAACTTCAAGAAGTATTTTGATATTAATTCAAACTTCAGGGATTATTGAGATAATTATCCCCAATCAAAAAAGCTATTTAATAATCAAAAGCAAAGATTTTATATCTTAATCTCCTTATAACCTGCTTGATTACGGAGCCCACGTTTATCAACCAACAAGTGGAGTAGTGGTACATGAAATCACTCCGAGAAATAATCTAAATTCCAACAAACAAAAACCCATCCGCGAGAAGACGTAAGAAACCACCTGCTCAGTAAACCATATCTCACCTTCCATAAGAAAATAGTTTTGGGGAGTAATAAAAAGTAGAACTCTCTTTTCCTTGTCACCAACAAAAATATTCCAGAGTCTTTATGCTCTGATTCCAAGTGCCAACCATTTTGTATATTTCTTTTCTTCTTGTTTTTACAGCATTCCTTCTTGTTTGGTCTTTCTCTCTGGAAGTGGTTGAACTGCTATTTTTCTGCCTTCAGGCACATTTAGGTACTGTCCCAATAAATTATCCATTTTTGGGTGTATTTAATTTGTTTTCTGTGTGTCAGTATGTGTTTTGTTTCAAGTTCTTTAATGGGGTGGGCGGTTTGGCCAAAGGGTCATGGTTAAAATTCTTGAATTTGCAGCGGACATGATTTTCTTGAATTTCTGAGGGCATTTTCAATGGATCTTGAAAGTAGGCTTCATCAGAATCATGTGAAGGTGAGTTCTAAAAGTTGTGATTTTAGGAGATTTTGAGCATATTTCTTGGAGTGTTTTGCTCATGATGGGATTTTGTATTTGCAGAAAGAGTCTTGGAGAACAATACTGACATTGGCTTATCAGAGTTTGGGTGTGGTATATGGGGATTTGAGTACATCACCACTGTATGTCTACAAAAGTACTTTTGCTGAAGACATCGAACACTCTGAGAGCAATGAAGAAATCTTTGGAGTTCTTTCCTTTGTCTTTTGGACATTAACTTTGGTTCCCCTTTTGAAATATGTGTTCATTGTGTTGAGAGCTGATGATAATGGTGAAGGAGGCACATTTGCTTTGTATTCACTCTTATGTAGACATGCTAAAGTGAATTCATTGCCTAGTTTTCAGACAGCAGACGAGGATTTGTCTTCTTACAAGAAGGATATTAAAAGTCCTCCTCCATCAACTTTTGGGGCAAGGCTTAAATCTACTTTGGAAAAATATAGAGTGTTGCAGAGATTTTTGCTTGTTTTGGCTTTGCTTGGTGCTTGTATGGTGATTGGGGATGGTATACTGACTCCAGCAATTTCTGGTATTGAATCTTAGTCCTAGTTTTGTTTTGGTCTAAATCCAGACATAGCTTTTGTAAGAGTAATCTTTGTGTTCTTTTCTTGCAGTTTTTTCTGCGGTTTCTGGGGTCGAACTTGCCATGGCAAAAGAGCATCACAAATGTAAGGCCGTGAATATTCCTTTCTTGAATAAGTGTTTTATTTTCTATTCCCTTTCACGGATATGTGCCGAGTGTATTTCATCTATAATCATCTGTTTCTGTCACGAAATGTTTGATGTAGACATATATTTTTGATGAAATGGAATAGGGAGGAAATATATATTGAAATAGATGGTTTGAACTGGTCTTAAACATATCTAATTTGATTGTCGTATTTCAAGTTAAGATTGTTACCCTGAAAATCTTCGAGTTGAACTTATGTCTACGTTGTTGATAATGATTCCTTTGAGTAATTTCCAACACGAATAATGTGTCAACTTCAGTTAAAACACATTCTCATCACTTAGTCAGAGTCGAACTTGACTAAACGGGAGAGGTATTACAAAAGGAGATGTTGTGTTAAGACAAGGAATTGCCTTGATTATGATTACAACCGGTACAGAACTTGCTTGCAAGATTTTTAATGTTTCAAAACAGGATATGGTATTTATCAAGCAGTCAGTAAAGAGATTCCAGTTCCACTTTCGCAGATTAAAGTTTGTTTGTGTACTATAGCATATCAATATTGGAGTGTACTATAGCTGTATAGCATATCAATATTGGACACTAGTTGACATGTTCCTGTGTAATAATCTCGCAGATGTAGAAGTTCCAGTTGCTTGTATCATACTGATAGCCTTGTTTGCCCTTCAACATTACGGCACCCACAGGGTCGGCTTCTTGTTCGCACCTGTGGTCATAACATGGCTTTTGTGCATAAGCGCGATTGGTGTATACAATATTTTCCACTGGAATCCTCATGTGTATCAAGCTTTGTCCCCATACTATATGTACAAATTTCTAAAGAAAACGCAAAGCAGAGGTTGGATGTCGTTGGGAGGAATCCTATTGTGCATAACAGGTAAGTAGAAGCACTCAATATGCATATAATTCGGCTTATTTAGTGAGAGAGTGTTTGGCAAAGTTTATCTAATATATTTATAAACTCCAACATGTTAATGATCTTTTTGGAATTTATGAGATGTTATTATTAGATGCCAAGATTTTAAAAATAAGTTGGGAGCTCCTTATTTTCTTTAAAGGGCTTATAAGATTCTAACAACTTGTTTGATTGCTTATAAGCCCTTTTCACATAAAAATTGCCAAAACACTTTTTGTTTATCAGATGTTTTAATGAGTTTATAAGCTCAAACAAACACACTCTTAAGTAGTTTTTTTTTCCCTTTATTTTACAAGATTCTCTAATGCTCGGTTTACCAATTCCAGGTTCGGAAGCCATGTTTGCCGATCTTGGGCACTTTTCCCAGCTATCGATAAAGGTATAGAGCACATTTCTTTTATCTGATTAATTTACGTCTCAATGTCAAGAATATAGTCATCGATGTCGTATTGCTCAAGCTAATATTTCAATGTACAGAAAATGCTGTCTCTTCTAACATCTGCTCGGATTTGCAGATAGCCTTCACGTCCATCGTTTATCCATCATTGATCCTTGCATATATGGGGCAAGCTGCATATCTTTCTCAGCATCATGTTATCGAAAACAATTACCGCATTGGATTTTACGTTTCCGTACCTGGTAGGTACCTTAAGTTCTGATTTCTAAAGTAAAAGAATATGGATATCGAGTGACTTTTGTCTCAGGAAATATACCTTGTTGTCTCATTTCAGAGAAGTTAAGGTGGCCTGTGCTGGTGATCGCTATTATGGCTGCAGTTGTTGGAAGTCAAGCCATTATCACTGGAACTTTTTCTATCATAAAGCAATGCTCGGCTCTAGGGTGCTTTCCGAGAGTCAAAATAGTTCACACGTCATCAAAAATTCACGGGCAGATATACATCCCCGAAATTAACTGGATTTTAATGCTCCTATGTTTGGCTGTCACTATCGGTTTCAGAGATACCAAACGTATGGGTAACGCCTCAGGTAAGACGGAAGCCAAACTATGTGCAGACAACCCGGCCTTAGCGTATGAAGCTCTTGTTAGTTCTCATCTCAAGCTAGTGTTCCCCAATATTATTTATGTTGCTTCTGATAAAAGTCTCTCTTTTTTTTCGCTTCAGGTTTGGCAGTTATAACTGTCATGCTGGTGACCACTTGTTTGATGTCTCTTGTTATTGTTTTATGCTGGCACCGGTCTGTGCTCCTCGCAACTTGCTTTGTATTATTTTTTGGGACGATAGAAGCCTTATACTTCTCGGCTTCTCTCATCAAATTTCTCGAAGGAGCATGGGTGCCGATTGCAATGTCGTTCATCTTCATGATGGCGATGAGTGTGTGGCACTACGGAACACTGAAGAAATATGAGTTTGACGTTCAAAACAAGGTGTCAGTCGACTGGCTTCTCGGCCTCGGCCCTAGCTTGGGCATTGTACGAGTTCGTGGAATTGGTCTCATCCACACAGAACTCGTATCTGGAATTCCGGCAATCTTCTCCCACTTCGTCACCAACCTTCCTGCCTTCCACCAGGTACTCGTTTTCCTTTGCGTAAAGTCAGTCCCAATTCCCCACGTTCAGCACCAAGAACGGTTTCTTGTCGGACATATTGGTCCAAGAGAATACCGTATGTACCGATGCATCGTCCGGTATGGATATCGTGATGCTCACAAGGATGACCTACAATTTGAAAATGATCTTGTGTGTAGCATAGCTGAGTACATACGGACAGGAACCACTTGTTCAAACAGTACAGATAAGGATCTGACCATGCAAAATGAAGAAATGATTGTGGTCGGAACACCTACGACTCATCTAGATGGGATTCAACTATGTGAGGAGAACGAAAATGGGCCAGATCCGGAAAAGCCCGGGACATCAGAAATATGTGCCCCACCGGCCGTTAAGACAAGGAAAAGGGTTAGGTTTGTCATCCCAGAGGGCCCAAAGATCGACAAAGGTGCACGAGAGGAGCTTCATGACCTCATGGAGGCTAGAGAAGCCGGTGTCGCCTACATTTTAGGACATTCGTATGTAAGAGCGAAGAAAGGATCGAGTTTAGTGAAGAAGATGGTAATAAATTTTGGGTATGATTTTTTGAGAAGAAATTGTAGAGCTCCTACTTATGCTTTGGGATCACCTCATGCTTCAACTTTGGAAGTGGGAATGGTGTATCATATCTGAGTTTTTTGTTGGTTGCAAAGGTTGTTTCCAGTGTTCCTGTACATGTGTTTTGTTTTTCTTTCTAAAATTTTGTAATAGATTGAAGATAGGTAAAGTTTCTGAAAATGTTAATGAGGATGATTAGAGAAAGACATTTTAGTGACAACTGATGACATTATGTTTAGTTTAGTGATTAACTACATACATTTGGAAGTTAAGAATCAAGGTTTTTTACCCATGTCAAGAGGGCCCTATTTTGCATTTTCCTTTTTTCCCACTCTGATTTTGATTTCTTTCTTTCTTTCTTTGGTGTTTTTTTTTTTTTTTAAATGAATAGCAGTAGTTTTTAAGTAGTAAAATTCATCAATTTGTACTAAAAGAGCTTTTTAAATTCATAAACTTTGTGTTTGTATATTTGACTGGCAACTACAAATTGAAATTTAAATAAGTGCACTTAATACAATTACTAAGTAATCGATCCTACTAATAAATTATCTGAATAGATCAACCGAATATTTGAATGGTTAAATAGTTGCAGATGAGATATTGTCTTAATGGCAAGATGGAGGTTCAATTTTTACCAACGTATAGAACTGTTTTCTATAATATGATAGTTCTAAAGATTTTTTCACTGTATAGCACGTTGTTCAATTTTTTTTTTTTTTTATTGTTATTAATGTGTCAATATATTAATTTAATTTTCTCTTAAATAAATAAATAAATTTTCTTTATTAAACTCAACTTGCACTAAATTGTCAAAAAATGAACAGATCAACTAGAAGAAACAGAGCCCAATTAAAGCACGATATTGGTACGGTTTTGTGGGCTATGGCCCAATGTATCAACAAGCTGAGGAATTCTTATCTTGGGGGCAACTAATTCAAGTTATATTTGTTAGCCTTTTCCTACTCACAAGAAGAAATATTCTTAATTTCTTATAATCACACATAAAAATTGATAAAAGGTTTTCTTCATTTTTTTTTATGTTAAATTTTCCCGGTTTTTTGTTTTATGTTTTTCCATTAATACTGCCATTCAGTGCACGCTCGATATTGGTGCATAAAAATAATTAAAAAATTATTTATATATAATAAGGTATAATACACACTTAACACGTGTCTATTTAATAATTAAAATATGATTAATATAATAAATGTAATTACAACAAAACAAGAAAGACTATGAGTTGAGTTGTTAAGGGACATTTTAAGAACATCATATAAAAACATATCACTTAGGATCTGATACTTAATGTATAATGTAGATAGATATTTAATATTTTTGAAGTGCGGAATGTTGTGAAAAAAAAAAAAAAAAGAAAAGAAGAGAAATTCTCATTATTTAAATAGAGAATCAAAACATAGAATAAATTTGACCCATTGAATGGGACAGAATATAGCATTTTGGGTAAATTTGACGTATCATTCCCATTTCTAAAAGGAATATATATATATATATATATATTGATAAATGGAGGGTAATCAATTAATCAAAGTAGTAAAGAAATTTGAGCAAGATGTTTGGATTAGAATTTAAAGGCCCACCACTTTGTTAAAATTGGGCAAAAAAGCAGTGGCATAAAATACATGCCAGGCAATGCAAAGATTAAAATATAATGTAGTCAACAAACACGGCGCTATGCACCATTTACAATACAATATTAATTCTTAACCACCCAAATTTTCTTATCGAACAAGATTTTGTTTAAACAATTGAGATTGAAATTTTAAAATTAAAAAGATTTTAGTAAAGTTTCATTATCTTGGGTTTGCTTGAAAATGAATTGAGTGGTAAATTTTAATTTCGATATTTGTAAGTCCTGATTTAAATATTCAAGTAAACTAGGTGATGAGTAGAAAACGTATATTCTTTTGATCATAATATGAACAAAATATTAAAGATGTTGGATGTGTACCAACAATAAGCCAAGGACGATGTGTTGATGTACAAGATTAGAGTTGAAGAATAGTTAAAAATGGACTCATAAGTACTAAAAATAAAGAAAAATTGAGGCCTAGGCAACTCGAACAAGTCCCTAGATTGAGAATTTTAGAATAGGTCGGCGCAGACTCGTTGCATGGAGCCATGTGGGATCTAGATTCGTGAATGCGCTGAGAGATTGTGCAAGTGGTTCCATTATTATCTCACGGGCAACCGAGAAATGCTTAAAAGGAATTATTTGTATGCTGATTGAGTCAATTGAGACAAACACACCAATGCATCTTGAACTAATTTGTAATGATGCGCAATAGGTTCAAGTCATAATAAGAGGTTCTGTTATTTAATAAGATTACAAAGTAATGTATTTATAAGAGTAGATGATACATTTTAACCATATCACAACCAATAATAATCCCCATACATAGATGTTGTGAATTAATGAACACGCTAAAAAGAAGGTGGTGAAAATTTCATCACGCTTCTGAAAGGTATCATAATATATACACATAATAGTTTTTTTTCTTTTTTTTTTTTTGTTAATATTTGATAATTTAATATAATTGTTTGTATTTAATGAATTTGAAACTTGGATATAATGAATTATACCTATGTAACACTTCTTCCTTAATAAAAAATAAAAATAAAAATAAATAATCTTCGAAAGGGATATTTTCCTTATCCTTTGGGGTATAATTTAGTTTGATATTTAGATATGGATTAGATTTCGATAGTTACTTGTGGAGATACATATATATATACACACACATGTATATATGCTTAATTTGCTACCAACCAATATTATTGATGCCAATTTATTTTGCCCAATAAAGGTTGCAATTTGCATGTCTTTTTGTGGAAGTAAATTTAGGAACATGAGAAATTTCAAGGGGGAAGATCACTTGTGGGGTGCAGAGAATCTTGGATATTTGTTAGAAGACTTTGCAAGTGGAACACAAAAGATGTAACAAGTCATATGATTCAATTCATGCGGTATAAGTTTTATGTATGTCCAAATGCAATGGAACTTGGAAGTCATGTACTTATCTCAAAGAATGTCTCATTATTCTCATTCGTATATGATATGATTGGGATATTATGAACTTGTCACAAAACAAGATTTATGAATTGAGGCATTCATATATTCCAAATTAGTGTTTTTATGCATAAAACATTGGGCCATATTTAGTGATTCATGATATTGAGAACAAAGAAATCCCCCGTAAAGTTATGTCTAAGTATTCTTGACATTGAAAGAATAAAATCATATTATTATGTTTTAGAAACTTGTGAAAAATATTATCAACATCGATAAAATTTATATAAGGGCTTTATATAGATCCCACAAGACACAGTATAATTAATTTAAGTGGTTTGTGATTTTGATATCCAAGATAATTATTGCGATTTTTTTCGTGGATCTTACATAAAGAATCTACGTGAAATTATAAATCAACAACTAGAATGATCATACGGATCTCACATGAAGATTTTGTATACAAATAAAAAATTTCAACTAACCTTATGTTTGGTTCTTGTATTTTATGAAGAAAAATATTAAGAAAATTTCTTTTCACACACCACATGATATAATTGTGTACTGTAATTTTTGTATCTTTATCTTCTTCATATTTTCCCCACTAAATTCTTTATTCAAACAAAGCATAATTATTTAACCCAACAAGTTCTAAAACTAAAATTGTCAAATATTTTACTCATGATAATAAGCAATTAAATCATCTTAATTATTCTCTTCCTTGCACGCGCGCATAAAGTAGGGATTATTAGTGGAAAAAGTGAGACTTTTGGATAAATAATTTGGATTACATTTTGTACTAAAAAATCTTCATGTGAATTTCAAGGGCTACCATTAATGGGAGAAAGGGAATGAACTTTTGTTTACTTTTACAACAAGATAACTTTCCACACTTTCATCGCATGAAGTTTCATTGTCAATTTATACAAGTCAATGAGAAGTACATATAGGTTCCTTAATCAAGAAATTTCTTACTTCTTGAGCTCAATGTTTAGTGTTACTTTTATTATTTGAGCAAAAAAAGATTTTTTTCGTGTTGTATCCAAAGACATATGGAAAATAAAATATTTTGATAAAATTATTGAGAAGTAATTAAAAATAATATATTTCTTAAAGAAAATCCATTGGATTCATTATTTTGACGTTTTGCTATTCTCTCCCTCTTTAATTTGTATTACCGGATCATCAAAGAGTTACCGAGGGCAAACACCCCACACTTTAACGATTTGTTTGTATTGCAATTTGAATATAACTCCCTTGTTGCATTTCGCAAACTTTCAAAATTATAGAACTTTCCGCTTATCAATTTTGATAAGGGTCGAGCTCGGGGATGGAAACATCAATATGAGGTTAATTGTTCTTGTTACGTGCACTTGATCTCAATCTCAAGAATGGGGCCGGGGCTTAATTACGGAACAATAGTTAAGCTAGTTGAGGTGTCCATTAACTATCTCTCTAGTACTTAATTAGATGGAGTAAAAAGAACTAAATAAAGCATTGCAAAGTACAAAGTGAGAACTTATGAATAATATAGTTATATGCATTTATAATTGGATGAGCTATCTATACTGTTCAAAATTGCTAAAACAAAACTAGGCATCTACTATAAGAAAGTGCTGGGAAATAAACTTCCTAGCTAAGGGCTACAAATAAGGCTACAAGCTTTTCATAACAAATGTAAATTTTTAAATTAACAAAGTTATTAGCTACAAGTAGTTTTGTAGCTAAGGATAGCTATGAGGGTATCCATGCCAAATTTGACTAAGAAATAATCTTAGCAAAATCTAAAGTAGATACTCTCCTAGTTAACCTTAAGCTACGAAATTGGCCACAAATAATAATTTTCTTATTTTAAAATTTATATTTTCTATAAAAAAATGTGTAGCTCTAGTTACGAAATTAATTTTCTTTAAATTCTTTCATAGAGGATGCTTACCCCATGTTTGGCTCTAGTGTTTAAGAGAGGAAAATGTTAAGAAAAAGATTATTTATGCTTCACATGATGTGAATTTGTGCTTCAATATGCACTTTTTCTCTTCCTTTTCATTTTCCTCACTAAATTCCATGATTTAAATATGACATTAATTTCTTTATAATGAATGAAGCGATGCGTATAGATTCACATGTAGCTATCTTAGGACCTATCGAAGATGCTAATTAAATGGGTAAATTGCAATTTAACCCCGTGCAATAAGAAATGTGCCCAAAAAAAAAAAAATCTTATAAAAAAGTAGGTATTAAAATCCCTTATGATTTTATAAATCATGTATTATACTCCCATTGTGATGTCATTCACGCGATTTGTCACTAGTTTTGTTAGTTTAACCTGTGTAATATCATTTTCACCTTTTGTAATTCTAAAAAATATTTGATTCATTACTTAAAGTTCCTTTAGTTAAAGGAGGAAGCAATGGAAGAGCAAAAAAATTTTAACAAGAAAAAAGAAAAAAAAATACACGTTATGTTTTAATACTTGTAAGTATTATATACTTATTAAAAGAGGACACAAATGATATTGCACAGGCTAAAAATAATAAAACTAACTGAAAAATGCGCAAGCAAAAGCGAGCCACGTCATCTGATGGAGGATGGTATAATGCATAATTTTTAAAATAATAAAAGATTTTTAATGACTATTATTTTTTCATAGGAAATTTTTTGCACATTCTCTATTTTACAGGAAGGGTAAATTATAATTATCCCTAATTAAATCCATGTCTCACAATTGGAGTTGAATCTATCAAATCATAATAAGCCGGGATTATCTAAATAACATGTGGACTTTTGTCCCTTCCAAGAATTTCCAATTGGTTTAGGAGCATTTCAATCTTTTCTCCCTAAACCCTTGTCAAATTTCAATATTATTCTATAGAACAATATCACCTATACCTAAAATTATAACATAATTAAAATAATTCACAGTCTCTACTTGTAAAACAATGACATTAAAACATATAAATTCTTTTTTTTTTCTTTTTTTCACTTTCTAAAGAACATTTGGGTCAAATATAAGAATGCACCAACACCACCTCTTTTTTCTCGACCTCCCCCTATTCGGGGAGTCGGCTTAGAACTTAGAAGCCATAGAAAGGGGCAGAAAAATGCGTTGCCCCAAAGTCGCATCAATAGGCTGCTTATAAGATGCGATTGTAACATCCCACGTTTAAATAAAAAATAATTTAATTAATTAATTAATTAAATAAACACCCAAAAGAGTGGGCCCCACAATTTTTATGGATAGGGACGAAGTCCAGCCAATCCCACAAGTGCCAGCCCACACGCTATCTTTTTCCAGAACCTGCCGCAACATACGGCCTTTTCGGATAAAGTAGGCCCCACCCTCCATTTCAATCCACGTGCATCGCACGTGCCCTCCTCCGCTGACTTAGACCATTGGTTTGGTTGGTGCCTGGTGGGACCCGCTTGTGTCTCGTGTTGATTTATGATTTGATAGACGATTGTCGGCTGAGGGTGAGTATTATCGGGTTTGGGTCGGACCTTACACGTAGGGTGTGGGTCAGCCCGTACGATGGGAGTGGGGTGGGTGGACGAGGAAAATGGAAATTGCGACTTGAAAATATCCTCGTTGGCTCCACTTTGTAAAAGCTGTGTTGCCAAATGAGCCCTCATGTTGCCTTAATTTACGGTTATACCACTGCTTTTGGAATTTTTATTTTTAATTTTATTTCTTGAATTTTAATAAGGTGATAAGATTAGATCCTTATGGCATATTCCAAGGGGATATTTGTGGTTGTTTTTGTGTAGTTGTCAACGTGTGTTTATGATTAGAGTGTTGTATTTTTTCAAAGATTTGATTGGCATTAATTGAAGATGATATTCGGGAAAGATTAGTTTTTAATATTTTTTTTTCCTATTTTCAATTCAACAAGTGAATAATTTCTGAATCTTAGGATAATATGTGAATAATATAAGTTATAAAGCCAAAATAAACAATGTTTAATGAGATTGAAAAAATTAATAATGTTGGATGAATATTAAATGATCTTTATACACTTTCGTTGAACTCATTTTTGTGTTGAATTTTTCGCATTAATCGTAAAATTATTCTTGTATTTTTTTATGTTTTACAATTCCATCTCTTCGACCTTTTTATATCATTTCTAGTAAATTAAAGTTATCAGGGAATATATGTTTTTTATCATTATTAAATAAATTAAAAAGAATCAAACTTGTTGATGAAATTCATCTTCTTCCATGCGTTATAGCTTACATAAGATAGATATGAAACATAGAATGACTTTCCATTTTAATATGATTGGAAAAAATAAATTCACACTTATTCTCTCTAGATGTTTTAGATTTGACATAAATTTTAGAGCACAAGATTTTGAAAATACAACTATATACACTAAATTATTATGGTAATATGGGACTCTTTTTAAAAGTATTATTGGTAGCAGGTTAAATCATTTTTACTGGAGATAATTGAAGCTAGAGCGGCACTTGGTGCGATCCAGTGCGTCGTTGATAAGAAGTGGAAGAATGTGGTTTTTTAGGGGATCTTCGTATTGTGGTCAAGGCCTCTTCACAAGGTGAAAGAGCTATGTCTTTTAAAATGGTGAGATTATTTAAAAATGTAATTTATTTTCGAGGGTTTTTTATCAACATGTGTTTTTTTTTCTTTGTTAAGCGCAGTGACAATGCTCTTGTTCTTGCTATGTCCATCCATACATAAGTAATTATTGACACCTAATTAGCCTAATTATTTGAATTATTCAACTATTTAACTAATAGAAAAACATAAACACTTCCTTTAATCATTGATTTATGTATCCCAACTTCTCAAACCAAATCCCCTATCTACAATTATAAATAAGCTAAGTTGAGCCATAATAATTCTTGAAACCATCTCCGGATAAGCATAAATAACCAATAAACATCATTTAATTATGCGTGAGTCATCTTCAGACAATCTCTAATAAACAAAGTTTAGGATAAGTTTCAACTACTTAGCTTAAAAAAAAAAAAGATAAGTTTCAACTAATATAATTTAATTTATAGTTACCTCTCATATTTCTAACATAAACCCAACAAGACATTCCATTATCTTTCGTACAAACTATTAATTAAATATTGGCCGATCATCGTCACTTAATTTTATATATGTACACCATTTTTCTCTTTAAATTAATCCTACTCAACTTACCAAAATATTTCAACTTTTAAATATAAAAAAAAATCAATATTATTCAAAATTGAAAAAATCTACTTAGAACAAAAATAAATAAATAAAATAAAAACAGATGTTTGTGGGAATTCTTATCCGAAATGTAAGAGCCAAGCTAAGGAATTGCAGTGGTTGTGGGGGCGACCGTTGAGTAGCGGCGTGCTGTCTTTGCTCAGCCCCACCCTACCTACCAAGAAAAGGTCCAAATTTCCTGCATGGAGTATCTTATTTCTTTAATTAATATTATTAATTTTTGTGCCAAATAAAAAATATAAGTGATTTTTTTTTTTTTGGAGAGTAATTGATTCTTGTCTTCAAACATAGAAAAGATAAAATCTAGAATAATTACTTCAATACCATCTTTAGTTTTTATTGTAGTTGCAAAAATGACAATAATACATCATGTTGTTAGTTTAGTTGATGAAAAATTTAACGAGTTATAGTTGTGATTTAGAAAATTACAATAATATTCATTGTGTTGTTTGCTTAGAAATCAGAATCGATTCATAATTATAAATCTTCGAAAAAATATAACTTGTGTTGGCATAAATATAGAAAACATAAATAAGAAATATAAACATAAATGAATACAATAACCTTGTCAAGACAATTCCAAGTAAAATACACAATTTATAATTGCAATTGTCCATGCTGACATATTTTTGAAACTATTTTTCAATTTTTTGGACGGAAAACTTCACCAACTTTTCATCCCACCTAAATGTTTTTATTTTAATAATAGGTATTGTGTAGGGTCATTTTTTAATTTTATTGAAAGTAACATTGAACATATCAATAAAATAGAGGTTATTATTAAAATTTTAATAAAATAATTGACTCCACTGTTCTCACTGTAGCTCCGTCTCTGACTATAAACCACAAGCTCTTGAGGCAGGGACAGGACCATTACTAGGATCCAGCTTGCAAATATATTTTTTTTTTTTTTTGAAAGGAAAGGGCATAGATGTATGTATATATTGTTGAAAGAATTTGGACATGAGCCTTAGGTATGATATTTGGCTGGCAGAAGATGCAATAATTAGGTGAGATAAAGGGGAGATAATGGATAAGTGGATAAAGTGCATTTAATTGAGGGCAACAATATTAGACCTCCTTAACTTCATCAGCCTGCAAGGTTAGGGCATGCACTATGCCCCATAGGAGGGCTGTTACACAAGTTATTGTTGACTTTGTGCAAACACAACCATGCAATCTTATCCTCTCCTTCTCTCTATTATATATATATATATACACACAACGTATGTGTGTGTATATATACATGGGAAAAAAATTCACGTTTGATATTGTAGGATATCTTTTCTTTATACATATATATGTGATATTATTATTTTGAAGCATTACACGTTGATACTACTTTTTTTGCAAACTTTGATAGATGGGGTACTTTCGTCAAATAAGTTCATGGAAGGCTAAAAATGGGGGGAAAATCAAGGGGTTAAGGCTAAATAGCAGCAAAGAAATCTTTTTTCCTTCAAAATTTTTCAGTATTTGGCAAAAAAAAAAAGAAAAGAAAAAGAGACCGAATAAAAATGAATATGTGTACTATATTGGTGGGAGATGACTGAAATGTTATCTTTCAAAATAACTCTCGTCTTTTAGTTAAATTACCCAAAATTAATATGTTTTCTTAATTTTTTTTCCATATCTATATATGTGTGTGTGTTATACATATTTTATAATTGTGTATTAAAAGTAGTTTCTCTACTAAATAAATGACAAAATAATTGATTTAATATCTAAATGAAATATCTCTCATCAAAACGAAAACAAATATTACTTTATTTTTCAAAATAGTTGCTACATGTTATTCCAAACATTAACAAACATTCATTACATTCTCCCTGACCAGTTATTAAATCCCTTGAACCATTCCCAAAATTTATTTATACATCCAAACCCAAAACAACGAAGAGTAAGTCCAATTGTCATTTTGTAAATTAAGTCAAATGTTTTATTTTATATGATTAATTAGAAATAATCTAAAAGCAGGTTTTAAGTAGATTGATGTCTTATAAAAATACAGTGATGTGTGTAATTACACACATCAACTGCTTCTTCATAACAAAATGGTTTAGAATTGTGTAAATCATAAAATTGGTCATGATAATTGCGACATTACTTTTCATATTCACTTTGATATTATTGTGTGTGTGAATATATATGACTATATGTCAACTTGACAACAAAAAACCTAAACTCTGAAATTATTAAAACTAATCATGATTGTATTATAGAACTTATTTTATATTTCAAATTGTCAAATATTAATATTAATTTTTTTTCTTAATTCATCAATAGAACCTTGAATACATCACAGTAATGAAATACATCCAATAAACTCAAGAAAAAAAAAAGAAAAAGAAAAAAGAAAAGAAAAGAAAAAAGGAAGGAGAAAAAGAATCTTCAAAAGAAATGATGATTTCTACATAAACAAAAACTAAAATTTACTAGAAAAATATTATTAAATTTTTCATAAAGATGTAAATTAAATTTTCAACTTAAATATTAAGGGGGCCCACTCCGAAGATTTCTTACATTTAATGATAAACCTACTCCAAAATAATTGATTGATTCATATTTGATTTAATAAAAATAATCAATAGTGGAACCCCAATATCATATCTTTAATATTAAATGTCTTATCATTAATTAATTCTGTTAATCCTCTAACTAAGGTTTCATCTGGTCCAAAAGATGTATAAATACATATCTCCAATAGCTAGCCCTAGTGTTAGAAAAGGCTATAATTAATTAATTTGAAGATTAGTTTAAAACCATTGTGCTAATTTTTGTTTTAATGATAAAAATGTGGGAGATTATCATTTTATTGCTTTGGCTCACCTCATTAATTGTAATTATATCACACATAATTATCTTATTCAACCATGCACAACTTGACACATTTTTATGAAATAGGTATGCCAACTAATCATCCATTCTTATCATTTTTGCAAGATAAGATTGTGTAATCAAAATGAGTCAAAAATTGATAACTTTATTTTGACTTTATTGTAAAAGAATAAAATTATTGTTATACATGGCTTATGTAACATTTTACTCAGCGGACGATAGGGCAATATTAAGTCATACAATAAAACGTTAAGGGCTCCGGAGGAAATATCCCCGTTACACATGTATAGGCATGTGTAAAAGCATGAAAAATAAGTTAGTAACAAACTATATAAGATTAATATTGATTAGAATAAAATTAAAGGGCCTCTCTAAATAAATTAAAAGTAATCTAATCCTAGGTCAAATTAAATGTGTTGGCTCTCTTTTTTTTTTCAGAGAGAGAGAGAAAATGTATAGGCTATATTCAATTTGTTTGATGTAATGAAAGCCTGAATAATTATTTTATATGATAAGTAAAGTTATGTTGATTATCAGTTATATATATTTTTTCTAAGAGAAATAATCACACTAGTCAAGCAATAATCAATGCATTAATAACAAATAAAGATCAATACAATAATACATAAAATCTTTAACAGTTTACTATAAAATAGAAAAAACCTGAATAGCTTAACAAAGGATAGTGAAGCAGTTTTATACATTGGTGAAAATAGAATTGATGATCTCTAAATTTTATGTTGCATCCGAAAATATGATTAATTTAATAGTTCAAGGGACGTAAGGTATTTTTAACTAAATATAGGAAATGTGTGCATTGTTATCACTACAGGAAAAAATAACAAAAGTGACAAAAAATTGAGTGGCAATATAAAAATTATCACTAATTCTATATAAATAGTGACAAAAAATAACATTTTGTTGCAAAAAGATTTTTAACAAACTTAATAGTGAGAACAATGTAGTTATATTGTCACCATAGACAATTAGTGACACATGTATAGTAACTACCTAGTGACAATGGAAATCTTGTCACTAAATTATAGTAACAATTTTTTTGTCACTGGATTGTCGCTATACATGTGTCACTAATTGTCTATAGTGACAATTTGAAATATCATCTTTTGTCACTAATAAGTTCTATAGTGACAATACTTAAAATATTGTCACTAAACTCATATAATTAGTGACACAATTAAAGTAATTGTCACTTAAAACCTATAATTAATGACAATTTTTATATTGTCACACATTTTTTTGTCACTCAAAATAGATTTTTTTGTAGTGTATTTTATAGTTTTTTTTTTTTTTTTAAAGAGAAATGATTATATTGAATTAACACATCAATACTTTAAAGGATTAACACAAGAAATTCTTCAAACTATCTTCAGGCTATCATGTGGTAAACAAAATATAATGTTATATCCAATTACCAAATGAATCATATAAAATGAATTTGTCCATAATAATTAAATTAAAGACAAAAAATTTGGCTCTTGTAGGACCACCAACCATTAAGGAGGTTTTCCTTGAGTAGCACTATCATGTCTTCTTCATAAGATAAATTTAAGAATGTCTCCTTTGATTATTTTATTAATGATTAGAAAATTGTGTGATTTATTTTTTATTTATTTTTCCCTCATTCATGATTATTAAAGATTGTGGCTAAGGATTTTGTATTTCTTTTTAATTTCTTTCTTGTCTTGGAGTTAAATTAAATAACAATTTGGAAACACTAAGTGATTTGCTTATCTACATTTGACCTAAATTATCCAATTAAAATATTTGAAGGGACTACTTGCACACCTTCTTCAATGAACAAGGTGTGAAAACAAACTTCTTCAGGATAATATTTTTAATTTAGACCTATCAAGTCTTTATTTTGATTGATCTTTTTTTTTCCCCAACCTTTTTAGGCTGCTAATGAAATGATGCTTAGGTAACCAAAAGTACCTCTAATTGTAGTTACATTTTACATTTATTTCATCATATTTTTATTTGGCAAAACAAGTACCAAATTAATTATTTCTCCCTAAGCAAAATCACCCAATTTTATCATCATATTAAAGTTTTATTTTTCGTAAGTCAAAAGTATATTTGCGCATTATTCAAATATGAATTTAATTCAATAATCATATTTTGTTATAGAATCACAAGATCTGATTATAAATAAAAAGTTCGAGAAAGGTGATAATTAATTTTCACTAACCCATTTTCAAAATCTCATTACATGTATTTGATTATAATTTTCATCTATTATTTTACAAAATCTGATCATAAACGAGAAATCTAAAAGATAATAGTCTTAAGTCTATTAGTTCTAAATTTTGATTACATGAAGCAGATTTTGATTTTCATTATCATAATGTTTTTTTTTTACAACAAAATCACCAAAATATGATTGTAAAATCTAAAAAGAGTATAATTTTTAAGTAGATTGCAAAGAGATAAATTAAGTTAAATTTCAGTATATGAATTTAATCCAACGGCCCCACCCCCACCCACACACAAGAGAAAAGACGGAAAAAAATAAAATAAAATAAAATAAATTGTGGTGGTTATTGTGGCACCTAATGGCATTGTTGTAATAAAAGGAGGAGGAAGGGCAATCCTTGTGAAAGAAAGAAAAGCAGGAAGCACTTAGGTCCTAACCAGGGTTAGTTCAGACTAGGAGGCTAGTTAAAGTCCCCTCGTCTTTATCCTCTCCTTCTTACCACATTTCCAGGTCATTTCTATTTATTTTTTATTCAAAATCGACGTCTCGGCCTACCCTGGGGCTTCTTTAGTTGTACATTTTATCCATTTCTGCATTAATTACCCTGATCCATCTTTCTCTCTCTAAACGCACAGGTTCTCTCTCTAGAAAACTATATCCGTCTGTACAAATTTCTCTTTTCTCATCTTGCCTTTCTCTCTCTGTTCGGTGCTTTCTCTCATCTCATTTCTCTTTCTATCTATAGAACTGTGAGAGTGAGGTAATTGTGGAGCGGTTCGCCGGTGCTGATGTGGACGGTGTATTCCGATCTCCGGTGAGTGGCTCTGCTTTTGTTTTTTCAGATTTGTATTAATTAATTGCGTTGTAGAGGAGAAGTGGAAAGGAATTTGATTATATTCGTTGTCATAATTCTTATTTTTTTAGGAGGTATGTCATAACTGTTTGGAGGATTGGAGTTTGTTGTGATTGTTCTCGCTCTGTGTGTGTTTATCGGTGAGTGAATTATGGATTCGTTTTGGTGATTTGACGTTTCTTTTGCCTGTTTATAGGAGGTGGACGGTTTAAGCTTCTTCTGAGACGCTTGACGATTGACTAGTAATCGTACTAGTTTGCTGTTAAGGTGAAATTCATGTTTACTTTTCTGATGCAATTTTCAAGCTATGAATGGTGTTATGACCTGTTAAAAAGCATGTGTTTTCTGGTGAATCTTGTCATAAGATTGTGTATCTACATGTTGTGTTGATATATTGAAGAAACGCTGTTGGCATATGCACAGGCGTACATTTGCACATACGTATCCTCTTTTCTGTTTTTCCATAGGGAACTTGGGGCCAATTGAGCGGTATGACTTCTTATTTAATCTATTTTGTGACCAAAGCTTAATTTTTAGCTTCATTCATGTGTTATAACTGCACGATGAGGCTTTAACGTGTTATTGCTTATATTCGACGCGGAGAAACTCAAGATTCTGTGTAACAATATGTTCTTTGAGCGTAAAAGTAGAAATTTATTAGGATATCATGAGAAAAATCATACACTGTCATCATTCTATTACATGGTTCTTGCATATTTTTTGCGGCAGTGGTTGGATTTGCTGCTACAGGATTCAATATGGAGATTACGCCACATGGCTTATGCAGTTATGATGCCCTTTAATGGCTATAGGTCTTTTGTCCCTAACATTTATGAAAGTTTTTTTTGTTTCGAGGTATTGCTTCCGTCCACTAATAACTTTTTAGTGTGCATGATCTATGAATATGTAAATGAATATTCTATCATAATAGTTTATAAAATGATACAGCTGTGAGCTGAAATATCAAATACTAAATTAAGAACCATAACATAATTTTTCAAATTCTACTAGCGTGGTTGATTATCTTGAAGATCTTCCAACCGAGAGAATCATATTGTGCATGCGTTCATTGAATGTTGATGCACTAATAATCTGGTGCAGTATAATTTTTCCTCAATGAACACTGCAAGAATATCAAGATTTTAATACATCATTACATCATTTCTTGCTAACTAAAATTTAGCTTAGCTTTTTTGGTTAGTTTGTATTATTAGTAGATTTCATTGTTCCGTTCCATTTTTTCCAGAACTGCAATTGGTACACAGGAGTTTCTGCTGTTTGCATCTATTTGGAAAGAATATGGCATGAAAGTTTATGGTAGTTGAGGAAAATTATAACAGCATTGCCAAATATGTAATTAAATACTGATGATTGTTCCTTTAAGTTCAGTTTCGATTGTGAAATTTAAGGAAGATTGCCACAATTATATAAATACAATGAGGGTTTCGTGGCAGCGGATATGTGAATTGGTTTAATTTCAACGAGCCTGCTATGTTATGTACTTATGTTTTCCCAACTTCCTTGGTATCTTATAGTATTTCTTAGCAATGATTTTCTGTTAGTCATTCAACATGGTCATGCTTGATGTGTGAAAATGTTTGATGTTAATATCAGGATTATATGGGAAAGTTTGTGGGATAAAACTTAGAGGTGAGGAGCTTGATAAGTTAGTTCCTAATATGTGATTGTAAAGCGTGATATCTGGAGGGGTTCTTGACTAATAGGCAAAATTGCTTTGATCTTGAGCTTTTGTAATGCATGAGTGGAGTTTTCTGTAAACTTGATTTTAATATTCATTTTGCTACCATTTTCTCATTCAATAACATATAGCACAGGCATATAGTACCATTTTGTTTTATCTCAACTTTTGGTGTGTTGCGTGCAATAAAGAAGGGGCATATAATGTGTTAGACCTAGCTTACCAGGATACTTTCAAGTATTAATTTTCTTTGAATTTTTTTTCATGCAACTGCGAGGGCATATGTTTAGGAGTGTCAGTGCATTGTCAAGTTTATGAACTAGGAATCTGTCAAAAATGAATCCTGCTTAGGTTTGCAGTATGATGTTCAAAGTTGAGAAGCTGACGAATTCATGATTGGCATTCCTTATTTAACATATGTTTCAAATTATTGCTTTTGTCAGCGGTAGCTTCATGTTGGAAGCACATGATATACGACAAAATACTTGGTCACTTGGTTTAAATACAGAGATCAAAGTTTTATGAAGCACTTTCTTTAAAGTTGATTGGCGTTCAAGCCAATTCAAACACAAATGGGAAATTATTAGTATCAAGTGCCTGAGAATTGCACACAAGTTTGACGGCAGGAAAGAAATTAAACTGATTAATTCTATGAATTT
>JACFYI010003498.1:208966-224828 GCA_014898755.1 Handroanthus guayacan | reverse complement strand
AAAAGTATCATTATAAGCATTTCTGATTTTACGAGTAAAAATTGAAGTTCAAGTTCATAAGAATTTACAAGGATTTATAGTTCTCTTTAAGTTTTTTCATATGAAATTATTAAATGATATTCATTTGATAAAGCGTTGAACGTTCTGCGATAAGATTGTGATTTTAAATATTAAATCGACATCACTTATTTTTGCAAATATTTTTTTTGACTTGTAAAGTATTTCGACTTTTACTAAACAATGTTATTATTAATTTTTTAATTTTTCAAAATAAAAATCACTTCTTTCTAAAATATAGCTAATGTCAAATATCCCCATAATAGCAAAATTAGGCACATTTAATTATTAATTAAAATAATAATAAAAAGTGAAACACATCAATATTTTTTAATGCCTCTACTTTTAGATTAAGAATTGAAACAATATAACTAATGATATTGAAAAGAAGTAACAAAAGTAGGGTATAATTCCTTAACGATTTGATTCATACTAATGAGAGGGAACGTTGCGCAACAGTTCACCATTTAGAAAACTATTATCTAAGTAGTTTACTTTCTACTGTATTAAATATTTATTTATTTAGAAAGTGTTTGGGCGAGCTTATAAGTTCTTTACAATATTTTATAAGATGTGATATTATCAAATGTTTAATCATTTTTCTAAAGATCTTGTAATGTCCAACAATAAGATGCTACAACCTTATTAAAGAAATCTTAACTTGTTTTTGAAACCTTAATATAGTATTTCAATTTTTAACTATATAAATTATAAAATTATCTTATGAGTTTCAAGATCTTATTCCATTCAAATACTTGAATTACTTACTATTAAAATTAAATCTAGCTTTTTAAAAGCTTTAAAACCATATTATAAGATGTAGAAATTTATAAATAACCAAAACCATCAAAATCAAATTATGAACCAATTGAAGGCAGAAATTTTGATCACATTATGCTCACTTGAAATTACACTACTATGGATATATACCAACAAATAAGTAATATTTTTATAAAAAAGTATTTTTTCATTATTCTAAATCCAAACTAAATTAGAAAAAAGATACATCCAAAAAGAAAAAAAAAAAATTTCCTAAAATATTTTGGTTACATCCCTTTCCAAAATGAAAATTTCCTTTCCGCACCAAAAACATTCCAACAAATCTCACATGAACCCCGAGGAAAAAAGAAAATAAAAATATAAAAACCTGACCAATCAAAAGCCTTGGGTCCACAACACCACGCCACACCAAATGATTCGTGCCATGAAAGGAAATGCGCCTACTTTGGCATTCTCTCAACTCTCTAATTTTACTTCTCATTTCAATTTTCCAGCCTTAAAATTGATTATTATGTTGAATTGATTATATATATAATATAATTCTCCAAATCAAAGCAGCTGCTGCTATTAATTGTTCCTTCTTCTCGAGTTCCAGATCCAAATTTTCATTTTCACCTTCACCAGATCTCTGTATCGTTTTTTCCTGATCTCCAGCGCGGTTCGGGGTTTCGCGGGGGCGGTTGAGCTGTTATTGTGAGTGAAATCCGATAAGAGTTACAGCTGGATCTTTTAGAGCTCTCGCGGAGCTTCGAAACGGAAGCATTCATGAATCCCTTCTCCTCCAGCACCCGCCTGAGGTTAGTGATGAGTTTGTGTTTCATTTGATTTTTTTCTTCGGTGGTGTTAGTATTGGAGTTAACTGTTAATGGGTCAATAGTGGAAATTTTGCGTAACTGCTACCATTTTGTTGGTTTTATTTGAGTATTGTTGAATATTTGGTAATGTTGTTCATTTGTGGTTTTTGGTGGAGTTTATAAGGTTGCTAGTATTTTTGTTTGATTTTTAGTGCTGTGGATGTGGATGGTCGTCTGATAGTGTAGCACAAGGATCACTGATCTTCCTTTTTGGGAATTTTTAATGGTACAAATAACAACTTATTTGCAACTTGGCGGGGAGGAGGACCATTCTAAGAGTGCATAACGATGAAGGATTGATAAACAACTTGACGAAAATACAGTGGCTTTATGAGATTGATAGAGAATTTCAACTTTCTGAAGGTGTAAATATTAAGTAATAATCAATATCTGTTGCTGCCGCCAGATATTTTCATAGACTTATTTACCTGGAATCTTGTATTCTGATATTATGTTAAGTGGGATTTTTATTTTATTAGTGAGTATTCTATCTATAGAACAACTGAGAGAAGTTAATTGCATCTATGCAATAGTCCACATTTCGAAACCCATCTCAAGTAAGCCTATCATTTGCTGCCAATGAATCATGAAGAATGTGAAAAAGGGGATGCTGAGCACATTAAGTAATACTCAGTGATGCTGAGTAAGAAATGGAGCTAGTATGGGAAGACTCATGTACGAGGACTGGTGTGAAATTTTTTTTATGCTAATTGGAAATCTTTCGGTTGGCTGTGAAAAATGGAATAATTCTTGTGATATGGTATTGTCTTCATGATGCCAGGGTGACTACTTTCCTCTAATAAGGAGGTTAATGGGAATCTAGGATGGTGCCATGATAGGCTGTTTATGCAATATTGAGGAAAGTTGCAATGAGGGGGTGGGTTAGAAGGAGAGGAAGTTGTTCTTATGTTCAGACAAATCTATTGTATATAGCTGTAAACCCGGGAAAATTGTACTTGAAAGAAAATGGGGCGAATGAGGGTACTGCTGGAATGGACTTTTAAATGATTTTAAGGATGTTATTCCATTTCGATGAGGAAATGGCATCTATTTTGGTTGTGCGAAATTCCAACTAATAGGGGAAACATTTTTAATAAAGAAAAACATATGTTCTTAGCCAGGTTTGGGAACTTAAAAATATCCAAAGCTTGCCTAGTTAAAGGAAACAGAGATTAGAGTAGAACAGGATTTTGAACAGGCATGAAGAAGTTATTTTCTTTGAAAAGAATAAAATGTAATGACACTGCTCTTTCTTGGCATGCCAAGGTGTTTTGGCAGGTTGACACTGGATGAAAACTGTTCGCCCATTTAGTCTCATGGTACCTAGATTCTTTGTCTAGATTATTTGGTTTCTTGAATTTCGAGCAAAAAGCTAAAGTTAGTTTCTAGGAGCGGAATGCTGACCTCCACCATATTTCCATAAAGCCAAGTGCTGTAGTGGTATAGAAGGGTGAGAAAAAAGAAATTTACAAGCTCTGCCTTGTTGACTGTCTGAACCTTAGAGTAATTTGCTTCCCTTGTGTGGCTAAGTTGGCTGTTCCCTGTAAGGCATACGATAGTGTCAAAAAGGTATAATATTCACTTTTGTGTTCCATAATGTTTATATGCCCTTCATATCTCTTTTCCTCTGCTTAATGCTTCTTTGGTAACATCTGGCTAAGAGAAGAGAAAATGGTAATGGCATTTAACTGTCTTCCATTTTTCCGGTGTTTTTTGAAGGTCATCTTCATTGAAATCAGTATATTGATCATGATACTAATAGGATATCGTGGTACGGTTTTTGAGAATTGAAGAACAGGAAATGCTCTATGTCCATGGCATATGAATGATACTCTTATATTTTATGATTGTAAAATCATAATGATTTTTTATGCTCACTTGATGAATTTCTTCATAAAAATTGATTTCTGCTGATGGGTGTTTCATCTGTTAGCCCCAGCAATTACTTGTGTTTTAGAACATTTCTTTCTTTCTTTTTCCTTTTTTTTTTAATGGATTCTCCTATAAATTTCTGAAGTGTGCTATTGTTTGATGCAAATGTTGGTTATTTGATTGTATGAGGAATTGCACTGTGCAAGAACTATATAAAACTGTCCCTACATTTTCTGGAGTATAATATTATGGAGCTTTTATTTTAGGTAGCGAATGTTCTCCAATATTACATAAGATACCCTCTAATCCAAGATTAAGGCCTATCTGTCTCTTTATGCATTATTTCGGTTTTCTTTATTCAGATAATTGATTTCAGGTTTTAGAATTGAATTAATACTTAACTTGATTATTTTTTGCTAGGGACATGATTCGGGCTATACGTGCTTGCAAAACTGCTGCAGAGGAGCGTGCTGTTGTAAGAAAAGAATGTGCTTCTATTCGAGCTGCTATTAGTGAAAATGACCAAGATTATAGGCACCGCAATTTGGCGAAGCTCATGTTCATTCACATGCTTGGCTACCCTACGCATTTTGGTCAAATGGAATGCCTAAAGTTAATTGCATCTCCAGGATTCCCAGAGAAGAGGATAGGATATCTTGCCCTTATGTTGCTTCTTGATGAAAGACAGGAAGTTCTGATGCTTGTTACGAACTCAATAAAACAGTATCCATTCAAATCTTAATTCTATATGTATTATGTTGAAAAAAGCAAGTTCCTGCATGCTCATAAGTCATAACTGCATAAAGCAAAAGAAGAAGAGTAGATTAGCATAAAAATACAGGTTTGCCAATTCTTTGATTTTATTTTAGCGAGGCCATTACTTATGGTTTATTTATTTGCTAGGAATATAGTTTCTACATTCATTTAGATACCTTAACTAGTGTACAGAGATTTAAACCATACCAACCAGTATATTGTTGGACTTGCTCTTTGTGCATTGGGTAATATCTGCTCTGCAGAAATGGCTCGGGATCTTGCTCCAGAAGTCGAAAGATTACTTCAATTTAGGGATCCTAATATCAGGAAGAAAGTAAGTCTTTGAGTTCTTTTGAATACTGAAAAATTTTCCTAAAGTTATGACATCTAAGTTGAGTTGATAGAGCTATGTATAGAGTTTACCACTGTGTTTTGCCTTTCTGTTTGTCTTCTAGCTATCAGAATATTATCCTTAAACACTGTGCACTTTTGAGTAACTTACATAGTAAATATATATGTAGTGGCTATTGTCATTTATTTTTGTTTAGTTTTTACTTAGAATATGAAAGACTCGAAACATTTCATTACCTGTAGTAGGCCTTACTCTGTGTAATAATGTAGGCAGCATTGTGCACAATAAGGATTATAAGGAAAGTTCCAGATCTGGCAGAGAACTTCATAAATCCTGCTGCCGCACTACTGAAAGAAAAACACCATGGAGTTTTATTAACTGGGGTACAGCTTTGTACGGATATGTGCAAAATCAGCACAGAGGCTCTTGATTATTTTAGAAGGGTAATTTTACTATGCCAACTTTGTATGTTATCTGGATATTAGTCGAAGAACCGAGACATGATGAAACCTGCTGATTTCAAAGCATCTTAATTTCTTTCTTTTTTCCTTTATGTTCTAGAAATGCATAGATGGCTTGGTCAAAATTCTAAGGGATCTTGCAAACAGTCCATATGCACCAGAATATGACGTTTCCGGGATCACGGATCCTTTTCTTCAAATTAGATTGCTCAAGCTTTTGCATGTGTTGGGCCAAGGAAATGCTGATGCCAGTGATACTATGAATGATATTCTTGCCCAGGTAAGCTGGCATTCAGTGCATTACCTAGTACTTTGTTCTAAATGAGAAGAGGAAGGAGAAATAATTGAATGTGGTCTATTATGGTCTCCAAACTCATCATAATTCTTCCATCCATGAATCTTTAAATTTTGATGATTGGCACTTGAATTTCTCGCTTCAGTGCTTAAGTGGGGCATGCATTGTGTACTGCATAACTGACTGTCAATTGGTCTCTTTGCCTGATGTTTTAGGTGGCAACCAAAACTGAGTCAAACAAAAATGCAGGCAACGCTATCCTCTATGAATGTGTTGCTACAATCATGAGTGTTGAAGATAATGGTGGGTTACGTGTGCTTGCTGTGAATATCTTGGGGAGATTTTTGTCCAGCCGTGACAACAATATTAGGTAATTTTCATTCATTTGGCTTGACTGCTTTGTGTGACTTGTAGAGACCACGATCTGTTTCCTGTTGTTTCATCATTCAGCTTTTGAGGCTTTGAACTTTTATCAATTGCCAGATTGCTCCTAAATTAGAAACATTGACCAATCTAAAACTTTCTCTCATAGTTTGTTCATTTGAATTTTCTGGATCAAGTGATGGCATGTTTCACAACCATATTTAGCTTAGCCTTTTTAGCTATGAAAATTTTATTCCCTAGCTAAATGTATCAATAGGAACTAATACCTTATGAGCAATCCTTGGACCACGAAAAGGCCAGGAAAGTAGTTCAATTTGATTATTGTAAATCCATCAATATTTTTTTGATGTCGGGTTTTAGCAAACATTAATTTTTTGTTATACTGTCATGACATCCGTAGGCAGTATATTGTTTTTGCTTATATAGTTACATACATATAAGCAACACTGAAGCTCCAAAGTGCTGCTAAAAATCTGTTGAGATGACACATAGTTGATCATGTCATGCTGCATCGTACAGCCATAGAGGTCTTGATATTTTCATCAGTGCTGGTCAGAACTGATTTCTTTAAGTCAAACATTCGCCAAATCGTGATGGATATGTACCTTTTCTGGAATCCTGTTATAGGAAAATAGTCTCCAACTAGAGCTAATGATATTTGTATGAGATCCTTCCACTTGAAGTACCTTTAAGTGTCATGTAAACGTTTGAATTTGCCCCATGAACCGATGATTTTCAGGCATTGCTCCCCTCATATTGATTTTCGGAAATTTGTGAGGAACTGAAATATATGATTTGTTTTCTCTGGCTCATATATTATTATGATTGATCTTTAGGTAGAATTTGACATGCTCTAGCTTTGATCCAGCTTATCTGATTCTAGCTGGTAACTGGATTTGACTGAAATTTTGGATTTTATTTGTTATATTGTGGCCGGCATGGATTACTTTATTCAAGATAGAAACTGTTACCAGCAGAATTGCGTTTTCTTTTTTCTTTCACAGAAAGAAAGGATTTCAATTGTTTGATGATTTTACACTATTGAAGACCTTTATTTCTCACAGAACCCAGTATAAATATTTCAAGGTTCTTTCATTTCTCTATTAGGTTATGGTTAAAATGTGCCTGACTGAGATCCAATAAAACTAAATCACTTGTAATTCTATTTATTTATAATCAGGTTATATGATAGAATTAGATCAAAGTTTAATCTAGTCATGCTTTTAGAACTCTGGAAAGACACTTAATGTTGCTTCATTGTTCTGATTTCAGTCTTAGTTTTAATTTACCAAACATGCCAGATCAGTAGTTTCATTTTCTGTGCTCATGTCTGAGAAAGTTTTATTTTTCTGTCTGAGAAAGTTGAAATCCATTTTCCAGATATGTTGCATTGAACATGCTGATGAAAGCTATTGCATTAGATAGTCAAGCTGTGCAGAGGCATCGTGCAACAATTCTGGAATGCGTAAAGGTATGGGGCTAGCGTGATCTATTTTGTTTCCCTCAAATTGATAAGGTTTAGTCTGCTTTGCTAAGTATATTTTCATTCTACTGGTTTCATCTGATATAAATAAAATACCACTTACTTTTGAGAAGACCCTGCACCTAATTACCTCAGTATGGACTTCTGTAGTTTGTTTCTTCTAGATTTTAGTTCTTTCATCTTTGGTAACTATGTGAGCTGTCCTGGATGGTTATCAGATGTTGACTTACAAAGTCAGATATAAGTCCAATCCATCTATTGTTTTCCTTTTTCGAAGTTCCTCCTCTTTGGATAAGGGAGTTTTGATTAGAACCCAAGTACTGTACGTTTCTTTATGTCATTTCTGTTTGTTTCCTCAACTATCTTCAAATGAGATTGCTTCTATGATAAGATGTAGATACTTATGCTAATTTGATGCCAGGATTCAGATGCTTCGATCCGTAAAAGAGCCTTGGAGCTTGTTTATCTTCTGGTAAATGAAAGCAATGTGAAATCTTTGACAAAGGAGCTTGTTGACTATTTAGAAGTAAGTGACCCAGAATTTAAGGGAGACCTCACGGCCAAAATTTGCTCAATTGTTGAGAAGTAAGTTGAACTATTTAGAGTTAACAGTAAGGTTTACTTTCTTTGCCAATAATTCATATATATATATATATATATGATCATTGATGTGTGGATTCAGCACCTCATAAATCTGAACGACTTTGAAATGTTTTTGTTTGATTTGATCTGGAGACGAGTTCTGTGTCACGCTTTCAGTCTACAAGAATTTTAACTATTGATTGATTTCACCAAGTCTGATAAAAATCTGATCTTGGCTTGTGCATTGTGCTGAAATTATAGTTTCAATAACAGGCCACGACAGCATTCTTTTCTTTCTCCTGCCACTGAGCTCCTCTGACTCCATTCTTGCTGCTCATATTATATTTGCATGTCAAAAGTATTTGCTCTCAGTCTGGTCTTTCATGGCCCCATTTCTTTTAGTTTACCTTGATTCTATGTGCTCCCATTTTTGATAATTGTTATTTGGGCTTTCATCACCCAAACAGTAACTACATGCATGAACTGGCAATGTCCAAATATGACAATATAGATAACTTGGTCAAACTTGAATTATGATGCATCTTCCAGTTTATTGAAGTTTGGTTGAACTTGAATTATGATGTATCTTCCAGCTTACTGCAGTTGTTCATAGCCTCATTCGTATGCTGTGTGGTGCTCCAGGTTTTCCCCTGAAAAAATATGGTATATTGATCAGATGGTTAAGGTTTTGTCAGAGGTACGTATTATGCGCTGATATCTGAAAGGTTTGTCTTGATGATGAATGATATCCATGAAGCTTGATAAATCAATTTTCATCTTCTTTTCCTTCTTATTTTGCATGCATGTGTATTGTATCATGTACCAAGTGTCTATCTCATGAATTTTTCTGGAGAAAACTTTGGGGGAAAAAAAATGCGACTATAGTTTTTAACTTTTGTTTATTTTGATCTCCTGCAATAATGACCAAAGGGCATAGCCTTTACAAAATCAAAAGATATATAATTGATAGACTGATGTGAGTGCAGTATGTCAGAAAGTTTAGGACATGGTTATTTAGAAAGTGGTTGTTATGGACCACTAAGTTCATTAAATAATCTCTCATTTAGATGCAAAATAACAGGTTTATTTCTTCTAGTAGTTGCCTTTGCTTTATTGCTTTAAATACAAGTTTAGCTGTGGCAATCATATGTAACTTCTATGGTAGATCCGTTTATTCTGGTCCAACATGATACGTAACTTTTACCAGATTTTGCCTTGGAGGCAGAAAGTTCAATTTTAATGATGGGATTATTGATATTCTAAAAGCATTTTTGGTTTGAGAGAGTGCTCAATGTTTCTGTTGTTGACGTGCAACTGTCATTTCACATAAGTTTTTCAAAGAAATTTTCTTATTGAGAATAACATTGAGAGAGTGCTCATTGCTTCTGTTGGTGTTGGCTACATGTTTATACTGTTGCTTTCAAGGTCTTTAAAAGTAAGCTATGTTTTCAGGGTTTTGGTCATCCATGGTTTTTCATATTTCATTCTGCCCTGTTAATCACAACTGGCATAAAATTATGCTCTTATCAGATTCTGTAGACTGGGGCAGAGCCTTACCTGACCACTTTATCTTGATTTCTTGTCTCGCTCAAAGAGAGAATTGATTGTTGTGTTAGTGTTGCAGGCTGGAAATTATGTGAAGGATGAAGTGTGGCATGCCTTGATCATTGTAATTTCTAATGCTTCTAACCTTCATGGCTATGCTGTTAGAGCACTATACAAGGCTGTACAAAGAGCAGGTGAACAGGTATAGCTGCAGGGGCATAAATTCTTTGTGAAATTTGATTAAATTTTCTTGTATGCATTCACTGATGTCCTGAATTGTGCTATGGCTTCGCCAGGAAACTCTCGTTCGAGTTGCTGTTTGGTGCATTGGAGAATATGGGGACATGTTGGTTAGTAATGCTGGTTTGCTTGACGTGGAGGATCCAATAACTGTGAGTTAATGCTATGTGAAAACTTCTTAATTTGGATAGGCAAATTTTCAGAGTTTTGTATCAATTGGTGCACCTATCGAAGTTCTCTACAAATTTGTGGTGAATGTCGGTAAACTGTCTCCAATAGACACTGAGAACATACATGCATCTGTATGTGTGCGTGTGTACATCCAAATCATGATATCATGTGCTAACTTAAGTACATTTTTAAGTCAAAAATTTGTAATTTGCACATTTCTGAAAAAATATGAAGGTATGTCACTCTTTTATCACGTATGCTTTCTCCGTGTCATCCAACTCCCCTGGACGGAGGATAAGTGTGTACCCTACCAACAAAAAGATACTTATCTCAATTGGAAAAAGTTAAGGCTGGCAGTTCTCTCAGTCTAATTCTTTTAGGTGAGGACCAACCCATGTGTTTTCAAGTCCATATCCTTTTGTCATGGTTGCAAATATGACCGTCTGGTCCTCTTCTTTGGACTAGAGGCATAATTTTCTACTGCGTGAAACATTCGCATAATGATGGTGTTCTTCCAAAATCGAACTTTATTCAGTATCTTGAACTAGCCATCTATTCGAGGGTACTGTTAAAAGATTATCAATTCCTAATAAAATGGATGTAGCCATAGCTTGTTGAAAAACCAGAGTCTTTACTTGATCTAGGATGTGTGATGTTTATGGACTTGGCTTTCATCAGGATGGAAATAATAGCTGTCTCAGAATGTCGTAGGGCTCAAAACCTCTTGCAATCATGCTGGCATACATTCATAGCCCTAGGTCTTTGACATCTTTTTAAGTACTTGTATTTACATGATCTGGCATGCCTAATTAACACGATTAAAATGTGATGCATATTAAAATCATTTATGAATTGACAAGGCTCTTTGCTGGATAATCCAACTTGATAAGCATTATGGTGACATGTTTTCAGATAGAGCTAAATGCTTGGGATTGAGATTGACTGTAAATCTAGTTCTTCGTGTTAATTCTTGTTATAGTCATCATCACCATTAATCTTGTGAGTTGAGTGTCAAAATTTTCATGTACAGCTTTGACAACTTTGTTATTTGGAGCAGGTAACTGAGGCCGATGCCGTGGATGTTATAGAAACTGCAATTGGACGCCATTCTTTGGATCTCACCACTCGAGCTATGTGTTTGGTTGCTTTGTTAAAGCTATCGAGTCGTTACCCTTCCTGTGCAAAGTATGCGTTCATTACTTCTCCATGCATTTCGTCTGGTTTGCTAGTTTATAGAGTAGCACCGATAAAAAAATGTTGACACATACATATATATCTAATATTTTCTTCTCTTTCTTTTTTTGTTTTTGGTTTTGTTTTACTGACCTGCATCTCTCGTGCTATATTTTATTTAATAATATTAGTTAATATCTTTTTGTGTCTAGTTTACCGGTTGAAATACTTCAAATTATTGTCACTGCATGTACTTATCCTTATTTCATTGATAATGTAACAGCATTATCTAAATGTTGTTGTTTGCTGCTTTCATTTTCCATTTTCAAGTTAGGAATCATTTCTAATCAATTACAGGAGGATCAATGATATCATCCTTCATCAAAAAGGAAGCGTTGTGGTTGAGCTGCAACAAAGAGCTATTGAATTTAATTCCATCATTGAGAAGCATGGAAAAATCAGGTATAGATACAGGCTTTTTACCTTGATTTGTAAATTCGTACATTCTTTTCTTTGCTTCTGCAATACATGGTTCTAACTTCTAAGGGCTGCTGTATGCTTTTGTTCAGGTCTGCATTGGTTGAAAGGATGCCAGTGCTTGATGAGGCAACATATAGTGGGAGGAGAGCTGGTTCTGTGCCGGCTGCTGTTTCAACTTCACAAGGAGCTCTGCCAAAAATGCCAAATGGTGTTGCCAAACCCACTTCAGCCCCTCTTGTTGATTTACTTGATCTTAGTTCAGATGATGTCCCAGCACCCAGCTCTTCTGGTGGAGATTTTCTTCAGGATCTTCTTGGGGTTGATTTGCCCTCAGCGTCACAAGGTTGCTTTTTCTTTTGCATACAAGTGAGAGCTTGGAATGCTTTTCCTATTATATTTGTGGTAGTTTATATTATGCTAAAACTTCTGAAGTGTGACCCTCAAATGACACTGCTCTATTATTTATCTCTGTTGCGCGCTTACAAAAAGTTCACAAATTCTAAGAGGAAAATGCTACTATGAGCGGCCTGTTTACTTTTGACAGAAACAAATACCATGTTCAAATAATATTGCTGATTGTTTTCTCTCTGCTAAGATATGCATTGCTTCATAAAGGCTGTAGGTTTACTGGGAAGAAATTTAGAGGGTGTTTGGCTAAGCTTTTTTAAAGTATCTTATAAGCTCCTACATCTTATCAGATGTTTTTTGAGCTTATAAGATGTTATATCTTATTTTAAAATTAAGTTGTTAAAGTGTGATAAAATAAGACCTTTTAGCTTATAAAATAACACCCTCTTAATATTGAATAGAATTCTTTCCTGGGGGCAAAACATGAGTTTCTAAGCAGTTTAAATTTGCCTTCAATGTTTCAGGAACTAATCAGACCCAGAAGAGTGGAACAGACGTCTTACTGGACCTTTTGTCAATTGGAAGTCCTCCAGCTCAAAATAGCTCATCTGTGCTTGATATGCTATCATCTGGTCAAGAAAACAAAAGTGCAGTGGACATGTTAGATACATTGGCATCCCCTTCTGCACCTTCAGTACAAGCGTCGTCCCCTGTTGCAACTTCTTCAATGATGGATTTGTTGGATGGTTTTGGACCCAGCCCATCTGTGCCTGGTATGATCCATCCTATCGTTCTATCTACACAATTTCTGTCGTCATATTTTAACAGCCTTGTCTTCGGTTACAGAAACAAATGGATCAACCTATCCACCAATTATTGCATTTGAGAGCAGCTCCTTAAAAATAACGTTCAACTTCTCAAAGGAGCCTGGAAATCCACAAAGCACACTGATTGAGGCTCAATTTGTGAACAAGTCACCTGATATCTACTCAAATTTTGTATTCCAGGCTGCCGTACCCAAGGTAACTGAAGGGTGTAATGATATTAACTTTTATCTTCTTTGAACTTCTGTCTGCCAGGAGATGATTCTAGATCTTTATCTGCTGAGTCACTTTGGTTTTTACATGTTGCATGAGCCATGAAAAATGAGTCAGTTCAAGTTCTGTGACCTTGAAAAAGCAACATCAAGCTCAAGCTTACTTACAATAGAAATAATATTTATGTAAATTCTTTGAGTTACTTTTTTAGTTATGCTAGATAATACCATTATAGTTTCATCATTCATCTCATCACTACCAGAATCTGTTGTCAACTATATTGACATATAATTTAACTTATTTTATTTTATTGTGATATATAATTATTTTAAGTAAGATAATAATTATGTTATGATTTTAATAAATATCTTCTAATTCAATATGAATGTAAAAAAATTATCAATAAATTTCACTTTTTTGTTAACGAAAATATAATAATATTTACTTTTGACACTATTGTCTAAAATGAAATATTTAAAATGAAAAAGTTAAAAAATAAAAGCTTGCGAGCTTTTGAACATCTATGTTTGAGCTCGTGCCGGGCTTAATTAACTGAGCCTTAGGCCCCTACTTTTAATCACTTGTGTTTTATGGAGTTTCTCTTGAATATTTATCTGCTGATGGTTTCTTAAGTCACATTTAACTTGGTTATTCTGGTGAGGACTTTTTATGCCAAAGCACTGCCACCTCAGTCTGGCTTTGGATTTGGCTGGCGGGTTTTTTGCACCTAATATTTTTGTTCTTTCTGGGAACGGGCCTCCCATCATGCTTATTTATGTAATCTCGTGTATCCAATCCACAGTTTCTTCAACTGCACCTGGATCCAGCTAGCAGTAACACACTTCTAGCGAGTGGTAATGGTTCAATCACACAGAAGCTGCGAGTTTCAAACAGCCAGCATGGCAAGGTAAGAGTGTGTGCATGCTTTAGTTATCTTCTTGCATTTCATTTCACGTAACACTATGTATCATGATGGTGTTGCTTGCAATCAACTATATGACCTTCAGACCCGAATGCTATTGTGCCCCCCCTCTTTCTCAACTAATATATTTGTATACAAAAACTGAAAACTGCAAGAATTTTGGCATCTTTTTTTCTCGTCAAATAGAAACTCGATTTTTATGGCAGGGATTTAGGATAGATGCCTATCTTTATTAACAACTCACACATTTATAACATTTATATGAATGTCTCTAGATATGGATTCGATTCCATTTATGGTTCCTCCCCTTCAGTGGGAGTATGTTTGTGAAAGCTGCAATTTTGTTTTTGAACTTTTAGTCTTGTAGGCTACCCGTTTATCATGCATAATCCTTTCGCTTTCAGAAATCCCTGGTCATGCGGATAAGGATAAGCTATAAGGCGAACAACAAAGATGTTTTAGAGGAAGGGCAAGTCAACAGCTTTCCCTGTGATTTGTGAAGTAGATGGCACTTGATAGTGTATGAGCTCTTTTTATCCTGAAAACGGAGAAGCATTGACTCATTGGTTGTAGATTCAGGTGAGATTTATGATATTGTTTTGGCAATCGGGCATCGTGGCAGCTGGACTTGGAGTTGCTTCAGCCAGTATCATATGGATGTCCATCTTTGCTTTTCATTTCTTCCCCAGAAGGGCAGTTTACGTACATTATGAGAAAAAAAATTGGTGCAAGCAATTGTGGAATCCAATTTTGCCTTTGAGGCACATATCATTCAAGTTTCAGGTGAAGCTGAGTTCTAGGGGGTTAGTTTTGTAAGGCAAAATTGTTATACTACAACATTTTGTATTTGATTGAGAATGCTTACTTGTAATATAGATTTTCAATTGGATTTCCAAATGTGTTACATCTTTGTATTTTCTTTTAGGGGCAATGTATGTGAAGCTAATTTGGGATGCATTTTTTGTAAATTGCAAACCTTTTGGTTGTCAATGATTAACAGCATTGTTTCTATTTCTCTTGGATTGATAGATCAGCCGCAAAGAACATTGATATATAAGAATTGAATGTACTAATTGTTTCTCTAAAAAGATAAAAGAATTGATTTTTATATCAAATACATGTGGACTTTCAAATCCTGAATTATCCTCTTGTTTTGTTGGAAACAAAATGCTCTTACCTCTTCACATGGTTCACACCACTATGTCATGTGCTTGCATGAATAACCTCCTTAGCCTGATAACTTAAAATGAAATGCAAGGAAATAGACTCAAAATCAACCTTGAGACACTGAAGTATTTCTATCAAGATCGAAAACTAAACATGGGATAATACATTTATAACAATGTAAGTGAAAACTGAAATTAGGAAGATTAATAAGTTCTTATGTGTTGGTTTTGTAAATATTTTGGTAAGGGGGTCCTTTTCTTTTAATTATACAATATGTCGGTTTTAAAGAAAATCGATTAGAGTTGGCTATGCTTATGTTTCAGTATGTACATGACTCATAAGTGAACCA
This sequence comes from Handroanthus guayacan, assembly GCA_014898755.1. NCBI lineage: Eukaryota > Viridiplantae > Streptophyta > Magnoliopsida > Lamiales > Bignoniaceae > Handroanthus > Handroanthus guayacan. Next base: position 209,520 of record JACFYI010003498.1, on the reverse strand, counting down.
AAATAGTAATGGTTTTTTAACCTTTCAAGCGCAGAGGGAAAAATTTAGGGATGGCAATTTTATTCGTTTAAACGGATATTCATGGGCATTTATTCGTTTATGATGAGTATGAGATATTATTTTATTCACGGGAATAATATGTGAACTCCTTTTTCACCCTGTTTAATAGATGGGGCAGAGACGAATATTTAAATCCTCACTACCTATTAGTATATTTCTACCATAGTCTACAAGCTACAATTTGATTAGATTTTGTACTTGTTTAACTATGTTGAACTCTTCTTTTGGGTTAGACTTTATGTTGCTACTGCATATTATTGTTCTGCGTTTGAAATTTAATTATATGCTTTAAATTTTGATTTTTAAAGTTAAAATCAAAATATGTTTTAGAAATTTTTAAATACTTTAATTTGTCAACGGGTACCTGCAAATATATGTAGGGATCCAGTTCTGAGCGATGGGTGCCCATTTCCCATCTTCGTGGATAAAGAAATGAAGACGGGGGGGTTCTAAATGCAGAGCAGTTATTACTAACTTACAGAGCAATTGAACAT
>JACFYI010003498.1:179463-196633 GCA_014898755.1 Handroanthus guayacan | reverse complement strand
AGAAAAAGAATTTTGTATTAGGATACCACAAATATGTGTGTGTGTTTGTGTGTGTAACATGAGTGATAACAACTGTACGACATTAATGAGAAATTGTTATTAATAATATGTATTAAATGATAATATGACTTTAAGAACTTTGTTATTTGAATTGATTCATCCCTAATGTGTGGTGCCTATAATCAATTTGTAACTCTTTAAAGGGGATAGAAAGGGTGTGAAATGAGGATGATACTTAGAACCTTATAACAAGGAAAGACGATACTACTTCACATAAGATTGGTCAAGCATTTGAAATTGAATTATTGGTTATTAATTTAAACTCGAGAGTTGAATTCTAATAACTAAATAAGGAATTTCATTTTTCACCAATAATATATTTTAAGAGACAAGAATTTTTGTTTTCTCACAAAATTAGTCTTTTGGATTGTCATTATAGGCAATTGGTGACATATACAGTAACAATCTAATAAGAAATAAATTGTCAGTATAATTTGTGACAAGTTTTTTGTTATTATTCGATTACCACTATACACTTATCACTAATTATCAAAAGCGACAATTTTAGAATTATTTTTAACACTATTTTGGTCACTTGTAAGTTTTTTAAAATAATATATATAATTCTTGTTACTCTTATGTATAGAATTAGTGACAGTTTTCATGTTATTACTCATTTTCTTGTCGCTCATATTATATTTTCTCAATAGTATTGAAGTATTGTCTCACCGTTACACATCCAATTCGAGTTTCTTCCTGAAAATGCGCTTCGAAGAATAAGAGAGCCGATTCGACATATTAACTGCCTCTATAAATACTGGCCACATAAAAGCTAGAATTGGCCTAAATCTTCCGACATAGATTAGTTGAAATAAATACGTGAAAAAGGGTATATAAAGAGGAAGTGTTTGATATAAAATTCGGTGTTTTTCTTGGGGTGATAACTCACAATCTCTCCCCAAATCCTACATATACCTCTCTTTCTACATACATGCAGATATTAAATATATTCTACAATTTCCAATACGCGTCTGTTAATTTTTGGATCTTCCAATTTCAGAACTCACCGACTCGCATTTAATCGTGTCGGCGGGTTTTAATAGTTGCACTCAGTAGGTATATATAATTATATATTGCTTATTTTATATGAAAAGATTTTGGAAAATTACATGATGATTCCAAGTTTATCACACATCAAAAAGATCGAATGACTTGAGATAGTTTATAAACTATCCTTTCTCTTTCATCTTTCGAGGCACATTTACAGGACAACACTCTCTACCTTAAGTGGTGACAGGACAATACGTCGAAGCAGATGAGGCTTACATGTGGGTTAATAGCTTGAGATTGGGAGACTTTTGATGGTACTATATTTATCCCACATCAGAAAACTCGAAAGGTTTGAGATTTTTTATAAGCTATGTCCTCCTCTCTCATTTTTTGAAGCGTCTTCTCAGACAAAACCTCCCACCTCGAATGTTGACGGGATAATATCTTTAAGCAGATGAATCTTACATGTGGGTTACGAATTTGGACATCATCAAAACTATTCTATAAGGATAAAAAATCCTATTATATACTAGTGGTCATTTATTTGGATAATAATTAGTAACCTCATCAATATATTAAATACAAAACCACTCATATGCTATTGTCCTTTGAATAAAGTAGCACCTCCTGCCCCTTCTCCTACCTAGGGGATGTGTGCATGGGTTCCATTTTCACAGATAGCTTGTGAGCTTTTTCTTATCGCATGGTAGTTTAGATAATTTGTGTTGTATTTAGTTCGTTTACTTAATTTTTAAAATGTATTTATATAATAATTAAATGTCATCTCTTCCCTCTAAAAAAAAAATAACTCATATCTTTACTATTCAATAAGGATAAAAATTCCCACTAAATATCTACGATGGACTGACTAGCAAAGGGATTAAACCTATCAATATATACTTGTATATAGATATATATATATATATATAGAGAGAGAGAGAGAGAGTATTAAGTTTTATTTTATTTCGAAAGAGTTGAGAATTCTAACATGAAAAGGCAAATCTCCATCACATATGTAAATGGGATAATACCACACAAATTAAAATAGATCTTTTTTATATTGTTAATAATATATACATGTATTTTGGACTTAAAAATTATGCAACTACTTATTTTAACATATGGTCATATGCCTAGTTGAACATATATAGTTTCTTCTTCTTTCTTGGATAACTTTGAAGATCGAATGTTTAATTTGACTAATTATTAATTAGTTCCACTAATTAAGTTATGTTATTGGTAGAATCTCATAATCTTTATGTGTCAAAATACAGGACAGTGTAAAACACATTTTGTGCTTGCAGAAAAGGGGGAAAATGGGGGAAAAAATGATTTATATAGGTACGAATGGAGATAATATAATATTGATTTAGTCTTGAGGAGAAGAATTTTTGCTATATTAAAATCGCAGATATATATTGCTTGTAAATAAAGTCACTTGTTAATTATTCATTGAAAAGTAACTATATTCTACAATCCGTGGAAATCAAGGTATAATATGATTTCATCAAATTAAGGTTAATTTATACATTAGTGGAATGGTGGAAATGTATTTTTCGTATGCAATTAAAGATGTTCTAAGAAATACTTCTACACTTTATATCTTGTATTTATAGCTTAATTGCTTAATGTGATGGTATTCATTTAAAAATATAAACTAAGATATCAATATATTCTATAATATCACTATTTATATGAATTTAATTATTAAGAAAAGCACTAGGTTGGTAGTCATAAACTTTTTTACATATTGATAAATTACGTACAAAGTACGCTTCTATACTTATGAAGTTTAATTTGTACATACCTATGAATTTCAAATGTTAATAACATCCTATAAGATTTATAATATATTTATGTTAGAACTAATCGAAATTTTCATCCTAAAATTTTTTAGTCAAATTAGAGTTATATACATTCCATATTTAGACATTATTACACACACACACACAAACATAATGATGATACCAAATCTATTTTATATAAAAAAAAGGTTGATAGTTTTGAAACAGAGTCTGTCACTCAATTAAAATACGCTTATTATGAATAAATGACAAATACATTAAGTATGTGAAAATGAGATCATTATATCAACATGGCAAGTTAATTTATTGAAGCAGGAAAAAAGAAAAAGAAAAAACAGAGAAATGGCATAATTTTTCTCCTTGATAGATTCTTTGTTCATACAATTAAGTGAAGAATGAGAATATTTATAAAAGTTGAGTGCATAAGCGTAACTTTGCATATCTTAATATGATCCTTTGACTCTTATGGGCCTAAATAATTATTGTACTTTTATGTTGATAATTTTCACGAGTTAAATTTTGATAGTGATCACCTCTGAGTTATAGTTGATGCCAACTTTTGACAACTCAACCACTATATACTTATCATTAATCGTAAATAATGATAATTTATTTATTATTTTATTAAAATAATCATATTAATGTTAACAAAATCATATTTCTCACAGTGATGACTCATCCCATATGAATTAGTCACGAAAGAGAGAAATTTATGAACTTTAATTAAAGAATTCACACGTATCCGTAAGATATATCCCTTTTAAGCAAATTTTTATAGTTTAATTTCATATTCAAATAGATTTTGAAATAATTCTCACATCCAACGAACTCGCGGGTACGGTGTGGTACTCTTACAACGTAATACATATGAAAACTTCATTATTACACAAGATATGATAAGTAATATTATTCTTTTCATAAAGTGATTGTGGCAAAGGTTGTAAAGCACTAGGTTGCAAGATATGGTACGCACTGTGGCCGATGTTATTCTTGTTTCCTTTCTGGAGTCCATAATCTATTAGTCAAAATTTAATCATCCCATTCAAATTTAATATCGTACAAGAATATTCAACAACACACTAATTTTTTATTTGTTTTTTGTTTTGTTTTAAAGGAGAATTATTGTAGGTCAGGAAATGGAATAAAGTTTTGGGGCACTAATAAGAAATAGTAGAAGTTAGAGGTTAGTGGAAGGAAGACTTGAAGTAATGGAGATATATGAATATTTGTCAAAGGGAGCCAACAAAATCTTGCAAAGGCCAGTGAGAATGGAGCTGGATGCCATCTATCAAGTCTATCTTCATTCATTCAAAAGTTCCTTACAATTATTAGCACTATATCAACTGTTTGTTTGGTTGGAATAGTATTCATTTATTTTATCATCTCATGGAAGCATATGTTATCAGAGAATATCTGTGTATTGGTGAAAAATTTGTGACAGATAAAATCTTTTTACAAATATTATATGACATTTGTCATGATTTGTGTGAAATAGCAATGGATCTGATTTAAAAAAAAAAAAAAGAATATACATATATATGAGTGATTGCAGTACTTACTCATGATTTTGTGGTAAGTAACTGTAATATTTTTGAATAATCATGCCCTTTTTTTTTTATTTTCACATTCCATAATCCATTTATCCATTTATTTGAAAGAACAAAATATATTAAAATTATTGTTCAAATAATATTTTATAAATGCTGAAATCACATGTATAATTATTAGTTATTATAGAAAGGAAGATCCTTTTGGGTCTAAAATGACAACTTAGATACCAATTACCAAATTTTAGATTTTTTTAATTTTACACAACTACAACCATTTCACTGTCTTGACTGAAAAAACTACTTCTGCACTATTGTTTTTTTTTTTTTCTCTCTCATTAACATTTTCAAAAAGTCTATTTTTCATTTTCATATTTTCATTTTCTATTTATTTGAAAAAATATAATATATATTTCAATATTATTACTCAAACAATATCTTTATATGCAAGAATCGTATGTGTAATTGATAGTAATATTATAAAATGAAATATTGATGTATTCATGACTTCATTTGAGAAAACGAAGTTTAGAAGTAGCACTTTATGGAGTATGGTCAAAATCAAAATGTTGTCCGTGAGGAGAAAATAAAAGAAGTAAAGGTAAAAAAGAAGTTGATCGAAGTACGAAAAATAATTGCCATTTCAATTGGTGGAGTGGGAAAAAGAAAAAAACTCAAAGCCATCACGTGAAGGCAATTTTTTTCCTCATGATTTCTGCCCTAAAACCATTATTATGTTCATCTGCACATCCAAAATTAAAAAGGGGAAAAAAAGAAGGGGGAAAAAAAAAACAAGAAGTGAAAGATGGCTACCCAACTTTTCACTTTGTTTTTTGTTTTTTTAATCATTTTTTCCTTTTTGCAAATGAGGACTTTCTTTTCCCATTATTACGTCATTTCTTGTTCCCGCATTTGCATCCAAGATCCTCTATGATAATTAGCATAATCAAATCTTGATTAAACCACTACAATAGAGAGGAAAAATATCAAAAAATTTGTCCCAGAAGATGAAGTTAATTATTTGTCAACACAAATATATTAATTGGGTCTTTGATCGAAGTTCTATTCAGAGATAAAGTAACTCATGATATATAGCTCTTTTTTCGCTTATTAAATTAATTTTTAATCATCCCTTCTATCTATTAGTGACTTGTTTAAGCAGTACTCAACTTTAACGAAAGTAAAACAAGTCGTACATAAAGAAAAAAAAAAGCGAAAAAGAGAAATGATTAGGTTTAATCCTTCTCTTTGTTGCACTTTTAGCACACAAATAACATCTCTTGTCACCTAAAAAACAACTCAAAACCTTTGCATTGATTGGAGAGATTAAGGTTGCCACACCATTCTTGACTTAATTATCCTACGCTTAAAAGGCATTGGAATTTGTGATATCAATCAAATCATGATTAAACCTTAAACATAATTTAATTATTCAGACCTAACAAAGTATGGAATGTTTTATCAATAATGCATCCCAGAAAGAAATGATATGATTTCAAGACTATGGTTGTGGGGACTATGGATGATGCTATCTTCCTTAGCCAACAGAGTTATGAAAAGGACTTACAATCATAGAGAGATGGAATAGGGCATCTAAAGGCTTTGTGATTGAGGGCATGACTGAGATATGTGGGGTTTGAATGATAGAGACATTGGATCAATCTCGCAGAAAAGTGACCCCTTTCTTTTTTATGTTGAGATGACACGTTGAGATAGAAAGAGACTCATAAGTTCACGTACAGTACATTAAATTAAATTTGAAATCTTATAGATAACGCGTATGCATTATGAAAAATATGATGTTAGTGATGATAAATTTTCAAATAGGAAGAACGGTTTGATTATTAATATGTATTGAGTGGTAGTATGATACTTTATGAAGTCATGTTAATGTTCAAAGATATGATTTAATAGGGAAACATATATAGTGATAATTTAGTGAGTAAAAATTGAAAGTTGTCACTATGCTCATTGTGACTATATTTATTATCACTAAATCACTAACTATTAATAGTGAAAACTAAACATAATTCTTCTAGTATTAAGTTCATGAATATCATTATTATGAGAAAACAAGATTTTGCAACTAAATATATATAAAGTTATGAAGTTAGTGCAATTTTCCTATTGTTACTAAATATATTGATTCTAATTCTCTTTTTTCTTGTAATGATATATAGATTTAGTTTAAACATGAAAACATAAAATTAAAGATAGATTTTTGGAATGTATACTAAATTCACAAAAAAAGGGGTACACATATATTATTTATTAATTACAAGATTCTCTTATATTTTTCCCCCAAACTACCAACAATGACAAGCCCAAAATTATATCATATTTTTTGCAGACTCTCAAGATGTCCCCAACAATGTCACTTCAATGTCAACCTGCAACAGCTGTACTTGGGGTTGTTTGAGTATCTCTTTACAGAAGAGAATGCACATGGGGGAAATGGTTATAGTGATCTAAGATGCTCTTTGTTCTCATTTTTATTTTTATTTTTATTTTTTACATAACAAAAGTATTTATTTTTGAATTTTAGTTTGATTTTTCAAGATTTGGTGTTTACATCCCTTTGTGGTGGGAATAATCAAGACTTCATTATTGAAGTAAAACTCCCCACATCATAATTTCTTTAATAATGGAGGGAATAACACAAGAAAACAAATGCACTACACCATGAGTGTACTTTCTTTTGCTACATTAGTTTACAAAGTGTCATCCATCTAGTTCATTAATGACATGACAAATGTAAATAATTTATCCAATATTGTACTTAATGAAATTGGCATAATGCCTAATAAAATTCTCTCTTTTCAAACACTTCCTTATGGGAAGTAGAGACTCTTCACTTAAGAGAGGGGAGACTGCGAGAAACATTTTCAAATAGAGCAACTAGTAAATCATTTAGACAAATGGTTATTGTAGTTACTGAGAGCTACCATCATATTTATGTCTATATCTATTTCACTAATGACAAGATAAAAATATAAGTAATTCAATCGTATCATATTTCTCATCTAGAAAATTGGCTAAAGTTTGTACACTGTTGCATAAAATTCTCCATTTTCAAACACTTCACTACGGATAGTAAAAGCTCTTCACCTAAAGGGAGGGAAGAACATGAGAAACATATATTGATTGCGTATGACCTCTTGCATGAGCATGCCTTTTTGTCTCACCATTTAGACAAAGTGTTATGTCAGTCAGACAGTCACAGTACACCTATTGCAATATTGATATCTATATTATATTCACTAATGATATGATAAATATAAATAACTTATTCGAGATTGTATTTCTCATTCAGAAAACTCACAATACCTCATATTTCATGCAAGAATACATGCAACCTTTGATCATGGATTAGGCCCATTGCATCAAAAATTCATGACACAAGTGCTAATGGTTGGTAAATTTTGCTGTTTTCTTATGGGAACATGATTATGCCTTTGGCACTACTCGTACAAACCATAATCCTCTATTTTACATGTGAAAGTTGTGGTTCAAAATTCAAATGGCAATACTTATCAAGTTAGGCCACTTCCACTTTTCCTGATGGGCCACTGGCCCACTGAGCTGGAGCCCCACGTTCTTTGCGGCTAACACTGTGGGCCAATGGTCAGTGGATCGGATCTTTCTCAGCAGACCTAACATGGATACGGGTCGGGTATATGGTATGTTGAATCAATTATCAAGCTTCATTTTAGTCATTTGTGATATTATTGGTATCATATGGCAAATACATATTTTCTTATCATAAATAATAACAATAAAAAAAGACAACGAAAAAATCTAATACTCTTAATTATAAATTTATAATAAGCTTAATTTGATTCCATTCCAACAACTTTATGGCTGAAAATTTATGCATTTTATGATTATTGTGAGACAGAAAAATTAATGACAAAATATTAAGTGACAGTGACAAACTTATAAGTGACTTTGTTGCTCAATATTTTATCGCTGATATTTTCCTTACTGGGGCATTTTTCTACAATTGAAAAAAAAGAATTACAAATAAAATTGAGCTTTCATAGTTTCCATTTAGGTCTAAAAATTTTTAGTTCATATTTTAATCTTAGGAATTGGAAAGTACTAATTGAACTGGGCCACTCCAACTGCGTTATATGGCGTAACAGCTAACCCTAATGGGCCGTCGGGTATATTGGGCCAACTGTTTTGGGGTTACATCAGCCCATTAAAATGGAAACGATCCAGACTTAGAAGGATAAATGCATGATCATAATTCTTACTACTAACGTCAAAGAGTTGGTTCTGGATCCAATAAGGACCACATTCAAATTCGATCACGCATGATCATTGCCAAATCCAACCCGAAATCTTATAGGATCTGTTTTAATTAATTTTAAGTCCCATCAGAATAATAATAATAATAATGATAACAACAACAACAATAATAATAACTCGACTTGAATAACAATAAACAGTTAATCTATTTAAAAAACATAAATGTATATTATGTTATTAAATAATATAACTTAAAGAATATACATTTCTTCATTATTAATTATAATAACACATATATGTATCTTTATTAATAGTAGCAATTTTTGCACACTCAGTGTGTGCCTAAATTTTATTTTTGCAAAATTAAATTTTTTATTTATTTTTAACAATTATAAATATTTCTTAATTATTGAATATTTTATTTGAATTTATTATGTAAAAGAACATGATTGAAAAACCAATTTGGAGAAAATAAAATTAGAAAGAATAAAAATTATAATTCAAGAAAAAATAGAATAGCAAAATAAATGTTAAAAAAATTAAAGAATAATATTTGGTCATTATTTTTTATAATTATTTTATAATTATCTTTTAGAGTATGGTTATTTTTGTTCATTCACTTAAAGATGGACCAAAATAACTAGTTTTTGGCTCTCACACTTTATATATAGTATAGATTATATGTAAGTTTATTATTTTCATGAAAAGATATAGACTAAAATTGATATTCAGATTTTTAGTAAATTGATTGCTTAAATAAATATCGCCGATGAGCCCTGGCCTAGTTGGTTACGAGGAGGTCTCATGACCATAAGGTCATGAATTCGATTCTCCCCAAATGTGTGTGGAGCATTTTATTCTACTGAATAGTAGTTTGTTTAGATTTTCTACTGTATAGTAGTTTGGTTAAATATTTACGTCTTAGTTATTGATTTCGAATGTTATTGAATTGATGTATTGATGTTAAAAATTTGATATATTAATTGTATCCCCTTAAAAAAAAAAATAAATAAATAAATATCCACCCACCTATTTTGAATTACAAATATTCATAATGGAATTTAATTTATCGAATATTTTAGTCAATCAAAACATCCTAAAATTTAGACCAAACTGTTGGTCTAAGATGCATCTGGTTTGGGAAAAATCTTTGGGTGGGACATTGTAGATAAGTTTGGGCTTAAATCATTAGTCCCGATGTTGTTTTTGTTGTTTTTGTTGTTTTTTTTTCCATTTTCTCTCTCTCTCCCTCCAACCTTTTGTGCCATTCTACAATTTTTGATTAAAGTCTCAGCCATATTTTCCATTGAGGACCACAGCCTCTTTTATTTGACTTTTGTGATAAGGAAGTAGTCACGTTTCCATTTTCACATGAATTCTTTAGGGGAAAATCTAAAAATAAAATAATAAAAATAAAAATTTTGTCACATCGCTTATTAAAAAGTTAATTTGTCCCGCAATTATGATGAGAACTTAAGACATCGGAGTTGGTTTTGGATGACAATGACATGTCTCATCTCACAACATGCATGAAAATGATCTTAGAAATAATTATGATACATCTGGTATAAATTAAATCGTGAAAAAGTAGACACTTTATAAGCTTTATTCAAAGAATTCCTATGCAGTTGTTCAACATATTTTTTGGTAAGTTATTTATAGTTTAATTTCAGAGTACATAGATAGATTTTCTAATAACTCTCGTGTTCATCAGACTCTGGGAATTGGGTATGAAATTTCTCCTCATATAATGAGAAAAAGGTCCTTGCTTTAAGTGAGGGCCCTTGATGTTAAACTCGAGATTGACACATAAAATTGTTCTAATTTCTAGCCTCTTGTCTTTATTGTTCTAGTTTCATTAGGTCACCACATGATTCATGATGGACTAGCTCTTGGGCACATTTTAATGCAAGTTAAAATACATCAAGTTACTTTGTGAAAGAAAATTTGAAGATTAGGGTGTATTTAGTTTAAAAAATTATATACAATTATTGGAATAATTTGTGTCTAATTATGTTAAATATCATTTTGTCGATATGTATTTAGTGGGGTGTTTGTCATGAAAATGCCTTTTAATGGTTGAACAAATATTTGAATCCCTAGCTAATTACTACAATATGAATAAAGTTTCATATCATCATAAACCCTAATCAAAAGAATTAAAAAGGAGTCACGAGTAGGATGTGCACAACTTAAAAACTGGTTAAATCTATATGGTATCAATTATTAAATATTAAATTGGACATTTGATTCGATACTTGTTCCTCTTTAGGAAATTTTGAAATTTTCCTGATCAACCAGTTTGGGACCCAAAATTTTGGTTTTGATTTTTTCAAACACCCAAGTCACACGCAACGTGATCATCTCTAACGAGTTTCATGCAACATCAATAAAAATAAAATAAAACTTCAAAGTTAGAATCTGTACAAGGATGTTGGCACATAATAAATTTAACATAAAATATGGATTTGTTATAAATAATTATCCCTTAAATAATTGATAAATTTAATTTAAACTGGTTTTAAGATAAAACATTTCATCTGGACAATTACATGATTAGTTGTTTGTCTATAAATGAGCTTAAGCTCACCTAACCTCAAAGTCTCCACCTACGCTCCCACATACTTCTATTCTCTTCTTAATAATAATTACAATTGTTTTATAATGTAATAATAGTAGTAGAATACAATAAAGGTTTGAGATTTTTTGGAAGACACGTATAATTGTCTCCATAGTTGATGTTGATATAATAATTTACATATAGTCACCTAACTCCTACTCTATCCTCAGCAGAGATTTTTGACTTATTGAATCGAAAAAAAAAAAAAAGGAAGGTAATAAAACATCAACTAGCTTCCACATGCATGCAACTTCTTCAATGTTCATTTTTCATTTTTATTATCACAAACTTTTCTATCCCATCTCTTTATTGATCAATTTGTTTACCATTTTTATATCAATAATAAACATAATATATCTTATAAATTGACATATATATGGTTCACAACTTGCTGCACACATGAAAGATTTAACTGCATAAATTGTTCCCGCCACAATTATTTTTGCAAGTTTTGTTCTAAGATGCATCAACAGGTAAACTAAGGAGAAAAACTTATAAACTATCAGAGACCCTCGATCTTCATTTTGGATCATTTATTTGATTTCATGTTGGATTTTTTATTTCGTTGCACGAACGCATTCAAAGTGTATTATATCTATAATTATATATTTTTATAAAAAAATATTTTTACATTTGTCATATTTTTATAACACAAAATAGAAGATCAAACACTGTTTTGAAATAGAAATTGTAACCAATCGATCCTTTTAAAGTGTAATAACTCTTGGTATCATCATTTAATATATATATATATATAATACAGTATAGATACTATACAGAAGACATGTATGTTATCTACAGAACACCAGACCCCTTTTAATACAATTTCATGTAACGTTTTTGACATGGTTTTCATTTAAAGTAATGAACCACTCCGACGGTCCTACTCATTATAATCATAAGCCACTAATTATATAACTAATACATTATATAATCATAATATATATTATATTACTTATATCCAATAATTCTTGAAGCTGGTAATATGTAAAATTCTTATTCTGTCCTCACACAATGCACGACGCATCCGTTTTTGTCTTAATCAGTCAAACAAAGCGCGGCCAGTACTCTGTTTTTCTCTCTGCAAGTTGAGGTACCCCACTTTATGCACCGTTGAATTTTCATCAATATCTTCATCGGAGTACGGGGTTCCTTCCAGATTATATATTCCCAGAAAACTACACCTACAGAAACACGCAGAAAATGCATTAATTTTCCTGCTCCACTCCAAAATTCACACACAGAAACACACACATTAAGGTGGATTAAGAAATGGGGGGGACGGGCTTGCGTTCATGGATAGAAAGCTCACTGCCTTTTATGGGCATGGTGTTGGCAGTTACAGCTTTAGCTACAAACATGATTGTAAGCAAAATGGCCATGTCTAATGGTACAAGCTTCTTCGTTTTATCTGTGTATTCAAATGCTTTGGCTACACTGATTCTTTTTCCTTGTGGCTTTCTCTTCCACAGGTGGGGAATTTTCTTTTCTCTTCTTTCTTTTTTTCTTTTTTGGCTGAATTTGTTCTGAAAATAAGTATTTTTTCAGTCATTGATGTGAATAATTATCTGGGGTTTTGTTTTTATGGTTATATTTAAATTCTTGACAGGTCAAAGCGCCCTCCCCTCACCTTCCCAGTGCTCTGGAGGATTTTCTTGCTTGCTTGCTTTGGGTCGGTAAAATCCTTCTGTAATTTTTTTTTGTTACTTCCATTTTTGTGTGTTTTTGCCTTTTGATCTTGATGTGAATTACCTTTTCAGTATGTATTTTAGTTATCGGTTGTAATAAAAGAATGTATGAGTAGGTGAAGGACTGATAAGGGTTAGGTGAGCTTAAAGGCTTAAACTGATCAATTTGTCAATTGATATTCATCTTTAGCTTGAGTTTAATTGATCATTTTGTGGTAAATTAAGTAAACATGTGAAAATTTGAGAACACACATTGAAATATAATGTTCTAAGATGGGATTTTTATTACTCAACACATGATTTATCAGGTTCTTTCACGGGACTCTATGATGAAAATTTTTAGAGGCAACGACTTTATCTAGAATCCAATTACGGTTTGCATTTATATCCATTTATAGAAAATATTATCCGTATTCGTTTAAAACGATATTATCCAGATTCGATTAGTAGATATTCGACTATAAATAGATACGAATATGATAATTGTATAATCGCTGATAATATAGAAAATCTTTGTGTCTGAATGAACAAGGGATTTCTTGTAATAAAGCTGAAACATAAAGTGCAGTAGCAATGTCTTCTTAATCTCGTGATTCTTGATATTGTTCAATTCAATCTGGTTTTCTAACTCATTCGCGTCAATTTTGTATCAGTTGTTTAGCTGACATTGGCAGCTATGCTGGCATAAGAAACAGCTCCCCAACCCTTGCATCAGAGTTGTTGAATCTTGTTCCAGGTTTTACTTACATCCTTGCCATCATTTTCAGGTTACAACCTTATTCTATGAATACTGTCGTCTCTGATATAAATGTAGATTCATCGGTTTTACAGCTGTTCTTTGTTTTGCAACCTTATTGGGACATTGTTTGGAAGAAAAATTCTGTCAAATGTTATACGATTGCTAAAGTTTTGCGAAGTTTAAGAATCTTACATGCATAACAGTCAAGATATACAGACAACAATAATGACGTTTTGCTATGCTTAATGTTGTTTTTTTCTTACATAATGTTTTTTTAACCTATGCCAATCCAAATCGTGATTCTGTATAGGATGGAAAGACTAAATTTGAAAAGATCTAGCGATATATCAAAGATATTAGGCACTCTCATTTCGATTGTTGGGGCGTCTATTGTGACTCTCTACAAGGGACCAGCTATCATGAATAAGGCACTAACTTTGGGTTCTTCCCAAGTTCTTTCGCCATCGCATCAAAATTGGGTTCTTGGAGGAATTTTGCTCGCAATTGCTGCTTTCTCGACTGCAGCGTGGTCCATAGTTCAGGTTCGAACTCTTTAAATCGTTAATAAAAAGAGAATATGTTGTGGATCATGAAGAAAAGAAAATGCAAATCACATTATCTTTTTTTCAACAATTGCAGACCTCAATTCTCAAGATATACCAGGCAGAGATGATCATAGTGGCCATTTACTGTGTGTTTGTGACGTTGCAATCTACAGTAGCTGCTCTGATCGCAGAAAAAGATTTAACAGTGTGGAAACTTCAAGCGGAGATGGGTTGGGTTGCTGTATTTTTTGCGGTAAGTGAATGATTTCGGAGTTTACTAGTAAGGGGAAAGTTGCTCTGCTATCAAACTATGGATATTTTTACACATTGCTAAGTAATTAAGGTTTTTGGCTACTGTTTGCCACATGAACTACACGATTTTTTACATGTTTACCATCTTTAAATGTAATATTCTGCTGTGATTTTTTCATATATTGCACACGTGATTAATTTTACCTTTGTCCACCATTTGTCATTTAACACACTTTCCTCATCTTAAAAACTGAATAAATTATTAGCACACTGTTTCTTCTCTCATTTCCCTAAAATTTTTTCCCTTGTTAAATTACGAAAATATTCAAAGCTATCTGTGAGTGGACAAAGATACTCCTAAAATTAGTCACATTCTGCACATAGAAAAACCATGATGGAATATTTTGTCGAAAATGTTCAAAGGTGGTAAAGTGTATAAATCATGTAGTTCAGATGATAAAGTGTAACTGAAACAAAGTTTATTGGGGAATGGGTAAAAACACCAATTGTTCGTATGACAAAGTATTCTCTCCCCTACCAATGATATAGACCAGATATGAGTATCCAAGATCTCTACACAACACGTACTAAACGAAAAAATTTCCGAATACAGGGAATCATCAACATAACACTTCGACTCTATTTGATGTCGTGGTGCCTTTCAAGAACGGGCCCACTTTTCGTTTCACTATTCAACCCCTTGACGATCGTTGTTTCTGTTGTCATTGGTGTCATCTTTTTCCACGAAGTTCTCTATTTTGGAAGGTATATAGCTTGAACCCTTTTCTCCTCACCACATTATGAAACCATAGTTTCTTGATGTCTTGAGTTTAAATGAAATATTCAATTCAATTTTGTTACAGTGTGGCTGGTGCGATGATACTCGTTATTGGGTTCTATGCTGTTATTTGGGGCAAGGCAAAAGAAAGTAAGATGAAGAAGGGTATTCAAGATGTAGAATCAACAAGCCATCAAGACCCTTTGTTGCAGGACGGCATTGAAGAAGCCTAAGGCCTTGTTTGGTTTGTTTTGGGGAAATATAATTTGTTTTTGATGGGGGAAATATATTAGAGAATGTGTGGAAAATGAAAGTGTTACTGGTTTTATATTGTAGATGTCTTTTTCACCTAAGTTTTTATTTGATTCGTAGTTGTTATTATATGATTAGAAGAATTTTATATTAATTTAATGAAATCATGTAAATTAATACATATTTTATCAATGTGATAATTAATATACATACATATATATACAGATATTATTTTTTTCCGGTTAATTCCCATAGAAAAGTCAATTTTTTCTTTCCTTTATTTTTTATGTACGCTAGTTTTCGGCACCCACTCGATGCGTGTGTATTAAATAAAAAGAATATGATTTATATATACTAAGACATAATTTATGCTATGTGTATTAAGTAATTAAAATATAATCTTATACATAATCTATTTAAAGAAAAAAATCAATGACTTATATGTGGTTATTAAAATGAGTTAAGATGAAGGATATTTTATATAAAACACATAAAGTCATACTAAATAGAAGATCACATTTTATTAAAAATTATAAATTGAACCGCCGAAGGACAAAATCGCCATTTGATTTTGTTTATTGTGTATGTGACAAGAGTGCAGTCAAAGATTTAGCTCTCTATCCCCATGAAGACGGGCTACATTAGCATTTAGTAAATTTTCTTTAAATTCTCTCAAATGCTTTATGTGTTCTTTGTTTTGTTTGGCTCAACAAGAAAAGAAAACAAAATTAATTATATAAGAAAAAATGTCTAATTTTGTCTCAAATGCTCTAACAAGAAGAGAAAATAAAATTAATGATGTAGCGAAAAATTGAGGTTTCTCTCATTCTTTCTTCCCACTTTTTGCTTAGGAAAAATAGATTTTCTAATTATCATGTATTTTCTCTCAAATTATTTTTAGTATTTTTTCTTTAAAAAAAAAAGTAGAATTACTTTTCCTATCATTTTTTCTTTATTTTCTTATACTCTTAAATTATTTGTACTTTTTTTTTATCAAAAAATGATTTGACTGTCGGAAAGTTTGTTTGTTTGTATAATTAAATTTTAGTTCGATGGGCCGGATTTTTTCGACAGAAAATGAATACTTATCCATTTACCATAGTTGGGATACACTATTCTAAAATAATGTTTCATTTCCAATTTCATATTATAATGTGACAAGTATATTAAATAATTCTTTGCAAAAACTAGGGCTGGCTCTAGTTTAGCTCCAAGGTATTTGAAGGCTCGAGTTCGAGTTTCATGGGCTTTTCTTTTTAAGTGTTCAAATTTGAGAATCCAGCTTAAGTTTGAAATATTAATTATTTTTTATTATTGAATATTTTTTGAAAATTATTTAATATTTACATATTATTCATGAATTATATATTATATAAAATATATAATTAAAAGTTCACAAACAAACTCGCGAGTTTATGAACAACTAATTTTAAGCTCGAGTTCAATTGATTATTGAACTCTAATTCAAATTTTTTCAAGCTAGAGTCAAGTTTAATTCAATATGGATCGTGAGTCTACTCATCGATCCGTGCTTATTGACACTCCTAATAGAAGTATAATGTTGTACATGTCATATGTTTTACATGTGTAGTAAAATATGATAATGAGACAAACATAAAATAAAGAGTGAGAGTGATTTA
>JACFYI010003498.1:145072-162106 GCA_014898755.1 Handroanthus guayacan | reverse complement strand
CTGTAAGTTAGTTATAACTGCTCTGCAAATAGCATTCCAGCACTGAGAATTCTTTTTGTGTCCCATCATGAGACATATGGACATTAGACCAAGCAGAATTATCTACGTGTACTGAAAAGACAATAACCTAATACTTAGAGCATTAATTAAAGTAAGAGTTTGATAATGCAGCCCTTTTTAGCTATCCAAGCTGTCAATAATTTTCTTCAAACCTAAAAATTGCAATTTTCACTAAGTATCTTCAAATAGATTTTGAAAAGAAGGTTTCAAATTAATTATTCTTATAAGGTTATGTTTACATTGATGAACTTGAAGTTAAAAATTTCAAGTCTATAATAATAAATTCATTGAACTAATTGATTGGATATTTTCATGAATTTTAAAACTCATTTTTTTAAATCGATATCTTTTCAACCAAATGATGAAGATTAGATGATTTCAGAATGATGTGCATTCACCACCAAGAAAATTAGATGTCTGCTACAAAAGTGTTGTTAAGAAATTAATTTTATAGCTAGGGTTTTAAATTAAGTCACAAATTAATTTTCCATAGTAAAAGCAAATTTTTAAAATAACAAAATTATATATAATTAATCACGGTCAATTTTTTACCTAGAGTTAGCTACATACAACAGTATTTGTTTCAAATTTGAATATGAAAATAGAATTTATAATTAAAACAAATACTTCTTACTTAACCCTTAGTTACAAAATTGATTGTACCTAACAATTTTATTGTTTTATAAATTTACATTTACTACGAATAATTTGTTGCTTAATTTATATATAGTCCTAGCTAGCCATTTTTTTTGGTTAAAGAATGCCTGGTCTTTTCATAGTGATTTTACTTCCTTTCTAATGTTTTAAACTTAGAAATCCACCAATGAATTTAAATCTATAACAATCTAGACTACACATTCACACAAATTAAATTAATTCATTACTATAAACTCAAAATTCCTTACTTAAGTTAAATCTTGGTCATATATCAAATGATAAAAGACATTGACTCAAGAACAAGGGCTTACATCAGCAAATTAGTTGACAAGAATCCACGTGTGCATACCATAATTAGTTGATTTAATTCCCTAAAACGTAGTACGAATGGTTGGGTCTTCCCCGTCAAGATTCCAAGAATTAATTCTGCTGATGCACCACAAAAAGACAATAATTACATAACTTTATGTTGTAATATTTTTATGAATTTTAAAACTGCGTACAACAAAATTATTCAAAAATTCATTTTTTTTTAATCCAAATCTTTTCATCCAAATGATGAAGTTTAGATGAATATTTTAGAATGGTGTGAATTCACCACCGAAAATTAGACATCCGCTACAAAAAGTTTGTTAAAAATTAATTTTATAGCCAGAGCTATAAATTAAGGTACAAATTAATTTTCATAGCAAAAGTAAATTTTTAAAATAACAAAATTATAATTAGTCACAGTTAATTTTTTAGCTAAAGTTAGCTACATATATACAAGAGTATCTATTTTGAATTTGACTGTAAAATGATAAATCGTAGTAGAATTTATAATTAAAGCAAATACATCTTACTTAATCCTCAGTTACGAAATTGGCTGTACCTAATAATTTTATTATTTTATAAATTTACATTTACTATGAATAATTTGTTGCTTAATTAATTTATATATAACCCTAGCTAGCCATTTTTTCATTAAAAAATGTCTAGTTTTTAGTGATTTTAATTCCTTTTTAATGTTTTAATCCTAGATATATACCAATGAATTTAAATTTATAACAATTCTAGGCTACACATTCACACAAATTAAATTAATTCACTATTATAAACTCAAAATTCCTTACTTAAAATTAAGTGTTGGTCATATATCAAATGATAAAAGACATTGACTCAAGAACAAGGGCTTACATCAGCAAATTAGTTGACAAGAATCCACGCGTGCATACCATAATTAATTCATTTAATTCCCTAAAACGTACGAATGGTTAGGTCTTCCCCATCAAGATCCCAAGAATTAATTCTGCTGATGCACCACAAAAACACAATCATTAATCCCAAAATTAAGTAATAATCACTTTCTAATTCTAGATTAACCAATTGTTTATATCACACACAAAGGGCTTAGCTGAAAATTATTGCAATGGCTTAACCAATCTATGTCACCCTTTAATGCATCAAAAAGATACTACGAGAAGAATCCAACGATGGGAGGTGGAAGTTTTGATGCAAACATAAATAGTGGGGCCACCTAACACAATTGGTAAACTTTTTTAGTGGGGCCATAATTTGTATCAACCATGAAGATTCATACACAATAGTCGTAACCCAAATGATTTCATACAATATATAAGTTTATTTGTTAAAAAAAAAAAAAGAAAAAAGAAAAGAAAAATCATAATGGAACTTTAATCCACATGACTCTCTTAGAGGACACATAAAATTTTATTGACAGTAAAGAGAATATAATCAATAATAATGTGTTAAGTGCGAATAATTTTTATTTTCTCCCGATTTGCAATTAGTAAGAAGTAGATGTATGATGGCAGCTTAGAGTGACAATAAAAATTATTACTGTGATTGGGATGAAGGATCTCATTATTATTAATTAGATGATCACCGTACATGTATTACTAATTAATTTCAGTGGCGATAAATTTAAACATAATTTACTTTCACTGTTAATTAAGCTTATAGAAACTATTATTATGACAAAATATAGTTCTTGTTATATATGATGAATTTTATATTAATCTAGCATTAATTACTCAATACATATTTCATTTCTAATATTTTATTATATTATAGTGCCTTCCAAGCCATGCATGGGACACCACCCGAGTTGCTATTTCCCCTTGAAGTAGCTTCACATTTGCATGAAGAGTTGCCCTCCATTTTTCTTCTTTCTCGTCCTATTTGAAAAAAGCTGGTTTCCAATGTTAATATAAATGCATGGGATAAATTGACCTTATAATATAGTCACAAAGATATATAGAGAGAAGTAGTAAGAGAGAATTATAAGAGAGAAAGAGACAGAAAATGGGTGGTGGCATCAAGGCGGCGATGGGGGAGGTGGCACTGCCGTGCGCGGCCATGTTGGTGTTGGAGGGTTGCATTATTGCATTGACCATAATGGCTAGCACCGCCATGGCTAGAGGAATGAGCCCTTTTGTTTTCGTTGTTTATACCAATGCCCTTGGATCAATCTTATTACTCCCTTATTTAGTCCTTCATGATAGCAAGAGGTATCCTGCATTTTGATACAGGGTTAATTACCAAAAATTCCGGACCCTTTACAAAAGAATTTTTCTACCTTTTGAAATTACAAATATACTGCCTCAGCATGTACCTTCGTCTTACAGATCTCATTAGTCATTAGTCGTGCCCTAGTCACAGGGGCCAGTATTTGTAATTCAAAAAGATAAAAGAGAGCTCTTCTATAGATGGATTAAACATCAAGAGTTTTATGATAATATATCAACCCTACAATATACTTAGACAAAATCCGTACCTGCATCGACACATCAAATTATATCTATATGGACGATGTATGTGTATATAAAATGTTATTATTTCTCAAATTTTCAGACCACAGGGGGCATTATTGACGTTTCCTTTTCTTGTGAGGGTCTTCGTTCTTGGTTTAATAGGGTTAGTTTTCTTGCTTCCTCTCCGAGACATTTAAGATCCAATTAGAAAGGTTTTAATGAATTAAATTAATTAACTGCAGGCTAACAATTGCTCAAAACCTAGCATTTGTTGGTTTAAGTTACAGCTCTCCCATTGTTGCATGTGGCATGGCCAACCAGCTTCCTGCTCTCTCTTTCATTCTCGCAATAATCCTCAGGTTCTTAATTCTCACTTTTAATTTCTTTATTTTGCTATAAAAATATTCATGGTTACGATATTTTATTTTATCATTATTATTTTTTATTTTTTTATTTTTGGCATTAATTTGATATTTCATACTGCACATGCATGCAAGTCGCGAGTCACTTAAGAAAGAATATAATATTAAGGTTTTATATTTTATAATATAACATAAAGGACGCAAAAAACGAGGTGACAGTTACAAAAAATGACACTGATATGATATATTGAGTTATAATAATTTTAAATTTTTTAATTTATCATTAATTTATTTATCTTATTCACTACAAAGAAAAGGATCTAATATGAGTGATAAAAAAATTGTATGAAAATATAAAAATTGTCACTAATATATAATAGATAATGAGTGATTCAATGACTTTTATTTTGTTACTAATAATGTATTTTAAAAGACAATAATTTTCATATTATCACCAAACAACTCAATATTAAAAAATAATATTCTAAATTATCACTATATACAATTAGTAATACATATATAGTGACAATATAGTAATAATAAAAATTGTCACTATATCTTATTTTTAGAGAGGTGACAAAAAATAACTACCCTCTGAAATAGTTAATTAAATTATCAACTTCTTCTTCTATCTTATTTAAAAATATAATTACTAATACATCCCTTTTGAAAATAATAAAGAGGGGGCCAAATTTCTTAATAATTTTTATACGAGGGCTAAAATGTTAGACTAAAAAAATATCAACTATTTTTCTTTATGTATAAATGCGTAATTTTATTATTTTTTCAGGACTACAAAACTTAATTGCAGAAGCTCAGGCACCCAGGCAAGAATAATAGGAACCTTAATTTCTTTCGTGGGAGCAATTTCACTCACTCTATACAAGGGCCCCACCATCTCAAACACCACTCTTCTCCCTCACTAGCTTTTCCGCCGGCCGCGCCACCGCCGACGCCTCGGCTCTTGGTCTTCACTTCGACACATGAAAATTGGGTTCTTGGCTGCATTTTATTTGCAGCTTCTTCATTTGCTCTGGCGATATGGAACATTTTTCAGGTGCACCATTAATTAAACTTATTGTAATATAATGTTTTGGGTAAATGTCACATACCTCTCAAATTTATTCTTTTTGGTGTATATATAATCCAAGAAAAAAAATATTAAAACTATTTTTCATCTCAATTCAAAGTCGTTGAAACATTTTGGCCCCAAGTAGATTTTTCATATGGAATACGTAGCTAGCGAACTCACACATGGCTTATCATGCCATGAAGAAGAATACTCTCGTTATTCTTCCTTAATCATCTACTTCAAGAAATTCATTTTTCCAAATCCAATTTTCGAATGGCAAAGGAGAAAAATAACGAGGAGGTCCATTGGCAAGACATACGAAAGTCGCATGCTAATTACCTAACTGCATATATATTTTGCTTAAAAATTCATTCGAGAGCTATATATATTCAAATTTTCCGACTATAAACCCACTTAGCAAGAAGCACTCTTTGATGTATGTTTCGTCTAAAAACCTACTTGTGGGAGGTGCAAATTCCTTTGATGACTTCAATTTAAGAGTAAAATGCTTTTAAAATATTTTTTGAAAGTAATTAACATCTCAAAATCGAATAAATTTATACAAAGGAGTAAAATTCTATTTATTTACCCAAATGTTTTTCTTTCTTCAATATTATAACTCTTAACCCAAATTTACTTTCCAAATTTACTGTTCTGGCTCAGGCGGAAACTGTCAAAATGTGCCCACAAGTGATGAAGATCATCTCTTTATATAGCTTATTTGGGACCGACTAAACTACTCTTCTTGCTCTTTACTTAGAAAGGGATCCTAATGCGTGGAAATTAGAGCTCAACTTTGAACTTTTGGTCACCGTTTTAACTGTAAGATTATGAAATTTAAATCTTACAGGCAATTTTGTCTCTTTATATAAATTTGTTTTCTGATTTGTGATTTTACTAATTAACAGGCAATTTTCAGCAGTTTGATCCGTAGCAATGTGCAGATATGGTGCACGAGGTTGAAAGGGCCTCTTTTTGTGCCCATTTTCAAGCCATTTGGAATAGCCTATGCAAGCACCTTTGGGTCTTTGTTGTTTCCTTATACTTTCCATTATGAAAGGTAAAGATTTTTGACTTCTTAATCAACTCTGTGTTTTTGTATTAGCAAAGAGGACATAGTTAATTAATGAATCAATGGGACCGAAAGATGAAAATTTAGAAAGTATGAACAATATATAGTGTCAATTAATGATATTGGTCTTGTCCCATCTTGAGAAGTCGAGAAAACTCTAGCCCGCACGCGCATAGTCTCGTGAGCCACACCCCTTACAATATTTTAAGAGAAAACTTTCCATCAAAGTGTGTTGCCAGGCAATATTTTAGGGTTATATCCTTTACAATATGCTTGGTACAAGAATTTTAGTGAGGAAAAAAAATGAAAATGCTAAAAAAAAAAATTTTGTTTGTTCATATAATTAGTAAGGATAATATTGATCAGAAAAAGAAATTAGCTTGAAAGAAAATGTAATTTAGTTGGAGAAAGTGACTCAATTCCCTCATAAAATGATGAGGAAATGACTATAAGCTTATTAATTAGGTCTATCTCCTTCTTCAATACCTTATGACTTTACTTCTCATTATTCTTTTTTCCTCAATATGTTTTTTGAAAAACCACAACAGATTTGAAATTTCATATTTTTTTTTAATTTAATTTTTCTTTTTCGTAATATTTTTTTTCCTTTATTAAAATCCTTAAACAAAAGATATTGTTAATAACATATCTGGTCCCATCTCATATGGAGGGATAAAAGCTTGCATATAGCTAGTCTCTTCTTTCTCATCAACTCCTTGAGCGTCTTTGCAGGCGAAATCTCAAATAAAGTATGTTGGTAGAATAATATCTTGACACAAACACACACACACACACACATATACATAAATATTTATTTATGCTACTATATATGCAGGCAGTCTCAAATTAAAGGTTTAATTTTTAGATAACATTCATTCTCTTGTAACAAGATCAATCGATAATAGAAAATACACTTGATATTACCCTAAATCTTGTATAATTTAATCAAAACTTTGTTCCTTTGCAAGTCCGTTGTCACAATTTTTTGCTAGAAAGTGATTGAATTCATAGAGTGATCGAGAAC
The DNA here is from genome assembly GCA_014898755.1 of Handroanthus guayacan. Lineage (NCBI taxonomy): Eukaryota > Viridiplantae > Streptophyta > Magnoliopsida > Lamiales > Bignoniaceae > Handroanthus > Handroanthus guayacan. Next base: position 155,106 of record JACFYI010003498.1, on the reverse strand, counting down.
CCCCAAAATGGCGCAAATAGTGGAAATTAATAAGTCATTTAAGATTTATAGTAATTCATATATATTATATACTTCTTGCCATTAATTTCATATTCTTTGAATGTACTCATCATCATAATTTCAAATTTTGCTCTAGTTAATGATATATTCTGATCCAAACTATATTTGTATATATATAGCATGATCGCAGCATTCATCTGTGGAGTGGGCTACTACACCGTCTTGTGGGGACAAATCAAAGACTCCCAAAATCAAAAGCCTAAACCAAATGGTAATATTAACAAGAATGTTATTTCTTCAGAGGATGAGAATAAGGTCCCTTTCCTGCAAGAAGAAGACTCTCGAGTATGACAATCACAATTTATCCATAGATCAATGATGATGATGCAGAAAGTCTACAAGCACCGGCAGCAGAGAATAATATATATGTGCTTGCTTTTCTATTACATATCTTATCTTCCTTATGTGAAATTGCTTTTACAAGAAGCTAAGAATGTCTTTTTGTATATAGGGTTCTGGAAGGGTTTGCTTTTTCAGGGCCCTCCAATTCAAATCAAGTAATATCTTTGTTTCTATGTGAAATATTGTACTTTAATGAATATTAATGTGCCTATATAAGTACTTGAAAAGTCCAATGATATGTTGTTTGTAGATGTGGATTACTATATATTATACTCTATTTTTGTTTTATAAATATATTATGATAGCATAATGCACATTATGACACATGCTCGTAGTGAAAGTTTTTGTATGTAATTTTGTCATGATAAGAGTTCTGGAAATATTCTTCTGGTCAAAGAATTGAGTTAGATGAGCTTCAATTTAAGGCATAGATTATTGGAACCAAAGAAAAAATTAGAATTGTTTGATTGTCCCATTGGATATGTATAATTATGCTCAGAGTTTGAAAGTTCAAGGGTAAAAATGAATCGAAAAAAATTAAATACGGTAAAGTATGTCTTGTACTTTATAATATCATGAGCATTTAGAGATGGTAGTAGGCCACTTCACAAATTAATCGCCCCAACTTACGTAATTGAGTAATCTAAGTCATCCAATTCTAATGATCAAATAAAGATCTAACATGGGTCAATAATGTGTTTAAAATTGGGCCAAACTGACCCATGAGTTGGAAAAGATATATATGGGGAAACTAGTACAACTTTTAAGGGTACTTCTGACATTACCATATTAATGAGAGATTTATATTTTGGAACTTATATATATATATATATGTGAAAATAATGCATCAAATCTTACAAAAGTGGTGCTCTTGACTTGTTTTATTAATTATTTCTTATTTTATAATACAAAAAATTACACAAGTCCATGTATAGATCAAGAGCAAGATGTTGGCTAATTATTCTTTATGCCTTGAGAAGATAAGCCTCCAATTCTTTTGCAGTTTCTACAAACAAATCCTTCTTGATACCGAGGGCAGGAGCATCTTCACTTGCCCTTTCCGCTTCACAAGACCATTTTGCTAAAGTACCCTCGCCTTTTGGAGTCAACGCAAAGTACTCCTTAAAATTCTTGTAATATTTCATTAGATCCCCACCTATTATGGTGCAACATAAAGTTTTCTTCTCTTCGTCCACTAATTCAATCTTCTTCTTTGTCCAGGTAATTGGATGTCCTGTACAAGAAAATTAAAGATGTAACACCCAGTTGATAGTAATAGACTTTGCTAAGGATACGACCTATGGTTCGACGTTGTCCCAAGTGGATATACTAGGAATTCTAAATCGCAACATATCATATAAGTGAATACCATAAAATTTTAGGGAAGATTACATTTTTTTGTCTTGTATGCATACTGGTTTTGACTTTTGATCACTTATGCATGCTTTGAATTAATAATTTTAGTACTGTAAGTAGTAATAATTTTGCACTTTTTTGCCCATTTTTGCAATTTTAATCCCGTGATTTCAACTTATTTTTACTTGCAAGATTAACATTATAAAATACTACTACCTACAGGATCAAAATTGCTAAAAATGGTGTAAATTGCAAAGTGTTCCTACTTACAAAACTAAAATTATTTATTTAATACATACATGACAGGAAGTGAAAACTTGTATACTTATAGGAGAAAAAATTTAATTTTCCCTAAAGTTTTATTATTACTAATACTACTATTGCTACTATTACTGCTACTATTGTTGCTCTTGCTACTGCTATTACTACTTACGATAGCGTATGTATAATACAAAAAGCTGAATTAATTTATTTTACCCGGTGGATGATTAAACACCAAAATGGAGCCAGCAGAAATCCCATCACCTTCAAGGACCTCAATGCTCTCATATTTATCAGGGGACACTTTTGGGAGCACAGTGGCTAAATTCTTTATGCCTTCCCATGATTTTTCTGCATTACATTTCAGCTCAATTTCTGCTTCTAGCTTCTGGGGGGATGCCATTTGTTGATTATTAGTAATTAGTGCAGAAAAATAAAGCCTAAATTGAGGATTTATGTGCAATGTGTGATTGTGAGGAAACTAAGGTGATCTTTATATGTACTTATTTGGAGGTAGGTTAGGTATGACATGGGACTCATGCTCGTTTAGGTTCTTGAAATTTTGAGGGCAATATAGTTAGTGGGCACGTGGTACTAGCTCATCTATTCGTTTATCCATTAATAAATTATTGTGATATTTGTTATAAATTTGTCATAACTTCGACCACTTCAACAAATCCTATTTTAAGTTGACCACAATCTAATTTCCGTATGCTAGATCTAACAAGTTCAAATGATATTGCTTCATTTTCTCTAAAATCCATTCATTATATTTTTTTCTCATATCAAATGAGTATTCTCTTGCAGTATTAAGTATATTACATGAATTTAATATCTAATATGAATTTAAGGGGTAAAATTGTAAATATGCATAAGTTTCTCAATAACTTTTCATATAATGATTGTAGCTACCTGGAGATAGTGTCATCATAAGTTGCCCATTACTTGTGCTAAGGGTTAATGAGCAATGTCATAATTTGCCCCTTGACATCCCCCCAAGAAAAATAGTCATAATGTGAAATCAAGATGATATAGAAAAATCTCGTGAATAAAATTAAAATTCATTAGGCTACTTTAAGAAGAAGATAACGCTGCCAAACTCTAAGCTTAGAGCTGTTTGGTAGCTATCATAAATCTAGATAATATTAAATTATCTTGACTTATTTTATATTTAGTTGAATTAAATTTGTAATAGGTCGGCCTAAGATAAATAGATCATCCCTGTTAAAACCTTGATTATATATTATCCTGAATTTCCCAATGATAAATTAATCATATGCTAGATTTAGAAGTAAATCTATTAATATGCTGCCCAAATTAATGATGTAGTATGATCAAATTATCAAAGATAAATACAAAATGATAAATTTTCAAATCATACAAATTAATAAAACCAACTAACCAACCCACATGGACTAATTATTAGATCTTGTCTTAGTTAAAAATATATTTACTAAACATTTTATTAATTAGTAAATAAAAATAATTCTAATTGAGTTTACAAGATTATAGATTTAATCTAATCAACCCTACCAAAAAGCGCCGCATTAGATATTAATGCTTAATTTAGAATGTGAACCCCCCATACGTGTAGTAGGGTTTAAAAAAAAAAAATAAGGAAAAGAGAGAGAGAGAGAGAGCCAATCAAACATAATCTTCTGAGAAAAAAGAAAAAAGAAAAGATCTTGCCTGATCAGAACCTCGATAGTTTATTTCAAAATTTATTGAAGTGACATATGTAATACTTATAAGCAATCTAGGTCATGTTCATTATAGAATGAGTTTTATGTGCACGTTAGATATGCAAAAGAGTTGAATCGAGCCAAATCAAGCTGAGCTTTTACTATTTTTTAGGTCCGAGCTGAAGATTGAATCAAATGAACCGTATTCAATGAGTTGAGAAAAATTGGGCTTGAACTCAACTTGACTTAAATCAATTCTTTTGCCTTGAACTTGTGATTGATCAATCCATAGACTCGAGTTCGAGCTCAATTATTTTTATTATATTCAAACTATAGGTTCAAATTCAAAAAGTTAAATTACTTTGAAAATATTTTAATATGATTATTTATAATTTTATTTTTGTATATAAAAATATTTTTTAAAAGAAAGATTCAAAAATTTACGAAAATAAATTATTTGACCCAAATTTCGGCTCAAAATCTAACAAGTTGGCCTCGAATTCGGCTTGAGTTCAAATCCATTAAACTCGAATTCCAACTTTTTACAAGCTGACTCATCACGCTGGCGAACAAGACTAATTTGTTTGCGTCCCCAGTCTAGGGCACTATATAATGTGTAGCATTACGTAACTATGTGGATTAGCAATACAGATATGGTCTAGGCAGAGACAATTAATGGACGCCCAAACAGCGATATTAGTTTAGAGGGGGTTCGGCTAAGCTTATTTAAAATATCATGTAAATTTCTATATCTTATAAGATATTTTTGGAACTTATTAGATGCAGGATTTTATTTTAAAAATAAGTTAATAAAATATTTGGGTAAAATAAAACATTTTAGCTTATAAGATGTTAATAATGGCTATGTTATAGCTAAAATGATTAAAATAAATTAGGAACTCTTTACTTTTTTAAAAAAAATTTAAAAGATCTTAATATTTTATTTTAAGAACTAATAAATCTTTTTCATAAATTTTACTAAACACTTTATTACATTTTATAAGCTCTTAACATCTTATAAAATGTTTCAAAAAGTTTATAAGTTCACCCAAACACCCTCTTAGACAAGAGGTACCAAAATTCAGGTTTCTTTCAAATCAACGAGGGACCTTTGACAAGGTGATCCACTTTCCCCTTCTCTTTCTATTTTTGGCAGCCGATCGGCGGCTATCATGAAGTCGATCAATATATAATTTTATATTGATTATGGGATATAAAGTGGTAATCAATAGATCATGATTTGTGGGCTGAATATGAAATACTTTTTAGCCTCAGTATAAGAACTTACAAATGAATTGTACATTATAGTTATTCTACCAAATATTTCAAATGAAAAGTATTGAATACTTCTCAATGGCACACATTAAGAATTATCACAGCATATTTCATTCACTTGAAAATCCAGACCACTAACACAATCATAAAAAACTTCGATCATTTATACTATAAATAAAGGCCCATGAGGATACTCCTTAATCTTTATAAACTAAGACCCCGTGTCCCAAATACAAGATTTCCCGTTTATTCTTTATGTAGCTACGAGTGGATTGGATTTTAATCCGAATTTGATCATGATCTGAATTTTAGAATTTTTTTTTTATCCATTAAAATATTTGATGCATAGCTTGGTCCACTTAATTAATAAAACGATTAACCAATATATAGAAGCAAATTTTCATCAACTGAATTGAAGAAATTGTCCCTCCAAAATTACAAGAACTCACTTCAAAGAAGGTTAAAAGAAGGATGTCTAGGCAGATGAGTTATTCTTAGAAAAAGAAGGGGGCGAATAAATGGGCTATGTTGATATTTGTAACTTCACAATTCGGGTTGAACTACATTGTATCTCGACTTGAAATCCCAAAAACGATCAAGTGGATGGTTGACTTGCTTCTTTTTTTCTTGATTCATAAATGTTCATTTCCATTAATTAGAAAAAAGAACAAAAATCAAGTTGATCGTATCCATGATCACAAAAAAAATAAAAAAATAGAGGGAGTTTGTGAAAGGGAACCGGGCCACACTAGCTATACAATTTCGCCCACCTTACCAGATTGTGGGCTACAAAATTTGCTTCTCTAGGATGGTTGACTTGCTTTAGAAATTACCTCATCTCTAAATTGGAGAATGAGCTTTTATGCAATAAATTATGGAGGCTTGAGCTTAGAGCTATTTTTGGTACTAGCTTGAATGTAGAATGAGACTGCAATGGATATGCGAAAGCCGTCAATGCTTAAAAGATTGAATTGTAATGTTTTGGTAAGTCTTCACATGAGAGAGGGTTGCATGAGTGTTTTTTCTTTTTTTGGATAAATTAGTTGATTTTTGGAATAATAAAAAAGCTCATTATAATTTATAATTGAAAGATTATTGTAATTTTACCAATTAATTAAGCAAGTACTATAAGAGCTAATATTATACTTCTAACTTTATACAAGCTTCTAGTGTCTTTGTTTCTATGTGCAACGTTGTACGTTCTGTGAATATTGTGCCTGCATAAGCAGTAGCAAAAGTCCAATGGTAAGCTGTTTATAGAGGTGGATTACAATTGTCCTCTATATCTGTTTGGGAGATGATATTTAGACTTTACAAAGTGATATTCACAGTATACGTTAATTTTGATTTAGACATGTAATAAACTGTCTATTAATATTATTTCTTTAGCTTTCCTCATTCGAATATTTACAAATAGACAGTAATTAATTAATAAGTGATGAATGTATAGAGTAAGATATTTTTCTTTTAAATTATTATGTTATGCAAAATACTAAAAAGTCAACTCTAGAAGTGTTGTTTAAATATTGAAGTTTTATGAAGAAAATTCATGTGAATAAGAGTATTAGAAACTTCTAGAATTAAACAATTTGCTTTGGTAAAACTCTAAATTTAAAAATTGTGAAGTTAAATTTCTGGGGTTTTGTTTAAAATAAAAAATATAAATTTCTCGTTATTAATTTAATATCAAATATATAAATAAAGTAATATGAGATTTTAAATAATTATTTGTGATTAAGATACAAGGAAATGAAGAGGAAAAATATCACGGTAACACAAATGAAAGAATTTTGTGTTGACTAATCATAGGATTTAATATTTAACATTTCCACAACAATTGGAAATTATGTAATTGAAAACTATTTTATCATAATCAAAGGAAACAAAAATATTTTCTTAATAACTAGCCAGTGGACAATCTTATCAATTATCATAAATTGAAATGAAAATATTAACTCCCTTTTTTATCTTATTGGTGTGACATATATGATAGCATAATATGCATTGTGCCACACACTTATAATGAATATTGCACATGTCGTTGAGCGATAAAGTTCAGGAAATACTCTTCTTATTAAAGAATTGAGCTAGATGAGCTTCCATTTAAGACATACATTATCTCAACCTAAGTCTTAAAAAAGAATTAGAATCGTTTGATTTTTCCATAAAAAATGTCTGATACCCAACCCTACAAGACTAAAGGATAAAAATGACGAGAGAAAATTAAATACATAAAATATGTCATGTACTTTAGGCCACTTGAAAAATTAAACTTACGACCCAACTGACCAACGTAATGAGATGAAAATGACATGGGAAAAGCAATACTACTACACCTTGTAAGGATATTTTTTACATTACCACATCATCGGTAGAGTATTACATCTAGGAATTGAACTTTGATACATAGGCAAAAATAATACATCGTTCAAATCTTAGATGAGATGTGCTCTTGACTTGTTTTATTAATTATTTCTTATTCATAATATGAAATATTACACAAGTCCATAGATCAAGAGCAATATGTTGGCTAATTATTGTTCATGCCTTGAGAAGACAAGCCCATACCTATTTCTTCCGATATCACTTGTTTTTGTTCTCCCAGTGGCATTCTTTACAACCTCTACCATACGACCAAGGATTATCCTTTCATGGTCAAGAAATTTCTTGTTTTTCGATGCAAAATAGGCTTATATTGTAGTTCCTTTATGGTACTTTTTTCCTTTCTTTTTGACTCTTTAATGAGGTTTTACTGGTGATTATGCAGACTTGTCTTGTGAAGGTGTACACTCGTTCCAACTGGCAAAAGACTGTTGCCAAGGTGCTCAACAAATGTCATGGTATGTTCTCAAGAATTTGATTCGAGGGTTTAATTAGACAAAAACATAAAATAAAAAAAATGAAGGAAAAACAAAAAATTAACAAAGGTCCAGTTGAAATCTTGGGCACAGTCGATCCAACTTTACTGCAAAAAATGCTTGGAAAATCAGGAGGAAAAGCAGAGTTGCAGTGGCTTCAGTTTGGAGAGTGTTCCAGCAATTTATTCATGCCAATGAAGCACCACATCAATATACACGGAGGAACCAGTTATCCTCAAGATGGAAGATATCTTCATTTGGGCAACTTTTCTGGACCAAAATTACCATCTTCACGCGATCATCATCAGACTACGTATGATCACAAGCATGATTATGATCAGTATCAACATGCTTATGATTATCAGTATAACTATGGTTACAAGAATGATGGTGAAGACATGGCCTGTTGCACAGTGATGTGAGTCTTTTTGTATGATTAGACGTTTTGAACAAAGAATGCCTCCTGATACTAGAGTTGGGGGTTCATTACAATCTCAAACTGACTATTGTTTAGTCTCATGTATCTATGTCTTCATTTTCTTGGAAGAATATGTAAGCAACTAATGGTTACTTCAATGGTACTACACCTATCTTAGAGTAAATAATGTCAATGCATCATTTCATACCTCATCTGGTAGATATAATTCTAAGAAGACAAAGATTTGTAGTCATTTCTTAACCCGGAAATGGCCGTACCTTCATGAGTAGGAGAGAGTCCATAAAATTCTGCTAGATAGGCCAAAGCTTCTGCGTTAGAGTTGCAAACTTTCCACAAGGATGCCACCTCCCCGTTCGCCACAGTACCGCAGGCCTCACAATCATCAATAAAGTCTAGCAGCTTTGAGTAAAACGAATCATAGTTCATCAGAAGGAACGGAACAGGAAGGAGAGATCCAATTCTTTCAAGTTGAATCAAAGCCAAAATTTCAAACGCCTCGTCCATAGTGCCAATCCCACCAGGAAGAGCAACAACGGCCGTCTTATCTGAACTATTATCTCTAACTGCAGCATCCACCAACCCATGTTTCCTTGCAGAAAAGAACCTATGAAGCAGCTTACAAGTGCACTGTCCTAAACAAACTACATTGAAATTTCAAGAGAGAACACTAATTACCTGCATGTTAAATAGGTGTCTAGTGGTAGGTATGGATGAATATTCGTAGACGTCCACTCCCCAGCTTCTTTGCCTATCTTAAATCCACCAACCGGCTTTCCTGCTTGGAGAGCTCCTTTGGTTACAGCATCCATTAACCCTGGTCCAGCCCCTGACCACGAAGTACAATTTAACAGATTCGCAATCTGCCAAAGAGAATAGCAATTGAAGAGCCTAAAATCAAGCAATTTGATACATTAGAAAATCGACTTACAAGCATGCTGGGATATGATTAACTTACTTCTCTCCCCAGCTCAAACGCTAGCGCATAATGGGGATGGTTAGGTCCCAACCTTGCTGAACCCAAGTAGACAACCCCTCTACCAAGTCTTTGTATAAGTTCATAGCACTTTTTGATTTCTTTCTTCACCTATTCTCAGAGAATTTATATTAGCATAAGATTCTATCGTTCTATGTTCTTATTAGAACAGAAACAACTCATGCACCTCCCCGCATAAAATAGAACAAACCGCAAGTGGCAGGGTATATGAGAAGCCAAACTATGTTTGAGAAAGGAATATAATCGAACAGATATGTAAATCAAAAGAAACAGCATGGTTAATGGATACCACTATACCTCTAAAAGAGCAACATATTGTTCAAAAATATAAAGATGAGTGATTAAGAACTCAACGTATGCATTTCAAGCACCCATTGAAAACGATGATTACAAGATAGATATAAGTCTATAACAGGCCAACGATAGAACTTCCTTTCCATTCTTACAAAATTAAAAAAGAAAAAGTTGGCAAATATCCATCATAAGAAGAAACATTTAAATCAAATATACCTCAGCGGGGCTTGTTCTTTCCGCAAAATCAGTGCCCTCAAGCTTGCAGCAAATAGGATTTCTTGATTGGAACTTCGTGTATAGCTCAGGAATCTCGAAATTCACTTTGAGCTTCTGGTTTCGATCAACAGACACAATTTTTCCCAAACCCTTTTGCGGGGGGCTTCTATTGAGATAACACTGCCATAACGAACTCGAACTAGCAAGTGTAAACTCCATTGTCAGAAGCTGCTAAGAATCAATATTTTGCAGCTAGC